>SZWC01001556.1:196512-212981 GCA_023375785.1 Penium margaritaceum
GGGGGGGGGGGGTGGATAACACCCCAAAAAACATTTAGGAACACCTTTGAATTCCTAGATGGGGGATTTTTTGGTGAAACATTGATTGCAAGGTAATTGATGAACATGCATGAAGGATAGACACCCATATGATAAAATTCCACACCTTGTTATGTTCGTAAGCGTGCAAAAATGGGAAAAGATGAACCAATATGCTAAATAAAATCATGTATTTTCGAGGGCTGTGATTTGTGACGTTCCAGTTGACCTGTACAATTTACTATGACCACTCAGCCGTGTCCATGCCCATGCAGATCCCTTATGCGGACCCAGTGGCACCAGTGCGTCATCTGGTGGTGGGCTACCAGTTTGGAGCTGACCAACGACCACCCCGGAGTCCTGGACGCTGTTTGGGACTTTCTGCAGTTTTTGTGCAACATGTAGGAGTTTATCTGTGGACTGGTCGTGGGCCCGATTTGCATGTTTTTGTATTGAGTCCACCGCTTGATGCCCGATGCATGCATGTAATCAGTCGTATCATCCAAATTTTCATTCTGAACCTTTGCATTATGACGTTTTAGCGTTGACTTGTCTACATTCAGTTTTGGTCAAAACAGTGGGTTTGGGCCGGTTTTAGGACAAACCTTGGAGTGCAACGTGCAACACCTTGTTGGTGTGTGTGCCTTCCACCTGTTACGAGCGACGGCAAGGAGAGCAGCGGTACAGGAGAGCGCAACGACATGGTCCGTGATGCGGACCCCGGAGACATCGGCGCGTCGGCAGGTGGTGGACCACCCACTCAGAGCTAACCGACGATTGCCCCAGCGTTGTGGATGCTGTCTCGGACCTCCTACAGGTTTTCTGCAGCCTATCCTTTATGCGAACACAGCTGGCATTGGAGCACCGCCGAGTGGTGGCTCCATCCACCAACAGTTGCCAGAGAGCTGCCACGACGTCGTGGGTGCTTATCGGGGTGCTTTGCGGTTTTCCTGTAGTCGCTAGAGTTTTCTCGATGGACTCGCTCTTGAGCCCGATTTGCATGTGTTGCATTTTATGTCCACCGATCGATGCCTGACTTATGCGTGTGACCAGTCGTAGCGTCCGGCTTGAGATTCTACATCTCTAGGATCAGACGGCGTTGCGTTCTGATTTGTCCGCGTAGAGATACGGCCAAAACAGTATTTTTGGGCTAGTTTTAGGACAAACCTTGCAATGCCGCGTGCGACACGTGTTGTGCGTCGCGGCAGGTATTTATGTTGTGGATTTGTCATTTGTTATCTCTCTCTGCAATTACATTCATTTTTGAGCTTCCTGACACTCTGTACGTGTCCCTACCCAGACCCTTGCAGTTTTGTCTCTGACTTGTGACTGATGTCACATGCTGACCTAGCGCTGATGCCTAGTGTTGCGGCAAGTGGTTAGGAAGGTTCTAGGAAGTTTGTCATGGTATCAGAGCAAACGAGCCACAGCTCGTTGTGCTGTGTAGCAGAGACGCAGTAGTAGTGAGTGGCAACAGCGGCAACCACCCATACCAGCAGCAACAGATCCTAGAGGGACCCACAACGACTACGTTGTAGCAGAGTGGTGGAGGTAGCAGGGACAATGGCAGCAGCTGCAAGCAACAGCGGCCGTAGCAACAATAAGCGGCGGGAAGGACCTATGGCGGCAGCGGCTACGGGCAGCACCCACTACAGAAGCATCAGCGGATGGCAGCAGCTGCCGTGTCTGGCTATCGGTGTGTACCAAAAGAAAAGGGAGAAGCAGCTCGCACGAGAAGCAGCAGCTTGCGGCAGCGTCGGGTACAAGCAGTGGCAGCACGTAGCAACAGTAGCAACTTGCAGTAGCGGCGGGGGGCAGCAGTTGCAACAGCAGCAACGGTGGTGATCAGCTACAGCGGCAGCTACAGCAGGCGGTAGCAGCAAACCGCAGCAATAGCAGCGAGCGGCAGCAGCAGCTAGCGTTTGCGAGCAGCAGCAGCAGGCGGGAGCGAGCAACAGCAGCAGCAGCAGCGGCAAGTAGTTGCAGCAGCGGCAAGCAGCTGCAGCAGCGGCAAGCAGCTGCAGCAACATTAGCGTGCAGCAGGCACAGCGGCAGCAACAGCAGTAGTGGCGGCGCCGGCGGGCAACTGCAGCGTGCAGCCGCAGCTGCTCACGCGGGCTGCAACAGTAGTAGCAGCCCGCGCAGCAATGGCAGCAGCAGCAGCCACTACTGCTGCTTCCTCGCCCCACAAAGCTACACTGTAGCTTTGCGTTGCGAGCAAGCAGCGCAAGGCTGCTTGCTCGCAGCAAGCGAGCGAGCGAGCTCAACATGCTCGCTCGAAGCGAGGGTCGAACCAGACCGGGAAAAAAGGAGAGAAGGGGGGGGCTCGAGTGGGGCACCCCAGAAAACCCCAAAGGGGGTACCCGAGGAGGTGGCACCATCACAAAAAAAAAACAACAAAAAAAGGAGAGGAGGAGGACAGAGGGGTCCTCAAGTGGGACAGTTGAGTAAGGCTCGGGAAGGGGTACCCCACTCGCGCCGAGCGTCGGTGAACAAAAAAAAAAGAAAAAGGAAAAAAAGGGGGGTGAGTTTTGTTTTGTTTCTTTTATTGTTTTACTTTTTAGTGTGGCTTGAGGCCACTACCGTCGGCTGACGACGGGAACCGCTGTAGCAGCAGCCGCCACAAGAGTCGCGGCAGCAGTAGTAACAACGAAGGTGGCTTGAGGCCACAACAGCCAATTGACAACGGCACTCGGTGTAGCATCAGCGGCACCGAAGGCGACTTGAGGTCACATGTTGCGATAGTTGCGCCATCATCACCGGGTGCAATATTGTAGCAACACACTACGGCTGAGGTTGTCACATTGACTGACGACATCGTAGCCCGTCGGAGAGACGTTGCTGCATTCGTATCCCTCTTCATGGTGCATTGCACCACCGGGGTCGAGTGTGTGAGATTATCACCTACGCTCAGCTCTCGACATGAGCTGCGCAGCGTGGCCGTGGGCGTTGCCATCACCGTGGTTAACGCTTGAGCCTCAGCTGTGGCAGCCGCCACAGGTACAGTGGTCGATGTAGCCATGACACGAGTCCCACTTGTCCTCAGAGTTTTCATGCTATTACTGTCGAGATAGGCAGCATAGCTGGCGCCAGTGCCGATAGCGCCCTCCTGGGTGGCATCCCCCCTGGGTACGATCCTCTCCACCTCCTCCTTTAGTGGATACGTCACCGAGTGATGCCACGGCGTGGTGATATGGCCGCCCTACACATGGAGGTCCGGAACCTCCAGCGCATGGTCCATCCGCTCCTTCACCACGTGACTTTCGAGCGAGCTGCCACCCCGCCGCATGTTTCGCCTCCCACTTCATCCTCATCTTCCTCCCGATCCTACATCCTGTCCTTTGACGATGCTAGCATGCCGGATCTCTCATCTACCTTCGTCGCCCTCCGCTCCATCTTGGAGGCTGTCGGCATCCTACCGACGGACGGACCCTCAGCCCCTCGCCGTACCGCTCATTCTTGCACTCGTCGTGTGCGGCGGCGAGCTGCTCGTCTTGCACGGCGCGCACAGGCAGCACCATTAGACGTGGTTTCGGGAGGAGTCTCTGGTGACGAGACCCCCTCGTCTCCTGTCCACGGGTTGGTATGCCGAGTCCCCACAGCTCCTGCCGATGTGTCAGTCGTCGGGGGGATGGTTTGGCTGCTGAGGACGGCGGTGGAGCTCGGCATTAGTGAGGTGACTGCTCTACAGCGCAAGATGATTGAGGCGGATGATGCTACACAGCAGATTCAGCTAGCGGAGAGTTCGGCAGGGGGAAACGTTTGCCACGATGGAGACTCTTCGTCAGAGGAGGATTTGTCCAAGACTGAGTCTGAGTTTGGGATGGAGATGGTGTTTGTTGATACCCTGGAGGATGACATGATGATGACCGATGCAGGAGCTGCGCCTGACGGTGTGCGCGCTCCCGCGTTAGTTGGTGTAGAGACAGATGTCATGGTGCCAGGAGCAGCAGCAGGAGCAGGCGATAGAGATGCTGATACTCGGCCCCCAACAGACGCCCAGGTGGTTCAGAGCGATAGTGCTGGGCAGCAGGAGCAGGTGATGGATCATCAGGACGAGGCAGACTTCCACTATGAGGATCAGTTGTCCGTTGTGGAGTGGTGAGACGCAGGGCTGGAGGCAGATGTAGAGGCCCAGTGCACTACCGTTCTTATAGTAGCCGCGGCACGAGCAAGAGATGGCCCCTCGGTGAGAGCAGACGTCCGTGTGTGCTACATGGAGGATACAGAGCGAGCTGCAGACCTCTGGCACCTCGCTGTCCTAACCGGTGTCACTGACACCACGGCGGTTCCAGCTGAGGACACAGCTAATCTCGTCCGACCTACAGTTCCTGTACCCGAGCGCCTACGCTGCGCAGTCGACGAGCAAGAGGCAGTGGTGGCTCGAGCGGAGGCGACCGTACAGAGTCTCATGGCGGAGCTCGGGGAGGCCAGCAGCCGTTCTTACACCGTGGATGTTCCAGCACGACGGGTTGTCGAGGAGTGTGTGGAGGATGTACACAGGCGTATTGAGGCAGCCGAGTGGTCTCTACAAGATGCACGTCTGGGACAAGCGGACCTCCAGCAGCAGGTGGATGATGGGCTGCACACTAGGGGTCACGAGGAGCACGACTGCACTGACCGCACCTTCGATGACCACGACGTCGCCGCGGATGCAGCTATACCTACACATGCCGACGTCCGGCAAGCAGCTGACGGCCGAGCGATAGGTGTGTCACGAGCAGTAGGAGTTTTTGCAGCAGTTGTTCCTACAGCTCCAGAGGACTTCTGTGGTGACTTATTGTCTTGCGCTCCTGCTCTACCAGCACCTCGTGGCCCGTCGGCACTTCAGTCGACGACTGACGTAGAGGACGTTGACTTGTGCAACGAGCAAGCGCAGCTGCACTCCTTCCTACAGGGTGAGACCGCAAGGCTACAGGAGACTCTAGCTCCTGTCGACGCGCACACTATCGAGGTCCACCATCAGGTTCGTTTCGCGACTGACCGTCTACATGCCGTACATGCAGCTAGCTGGTCAGCTGCCGCTTCAGAGCTTGTCGAGCTCCACATGTACCTCGACGGTGCGGAGGCCGCGAGGCGATATGCAGCTCAGCAGTTTGAGGCCATACAGCAGGCGATTGTTTTGGAGGAGGCCCTTAGCGCTGCACTAGTCACATTAGTACATGATGACAGAAGTGACGACTACGACAACGATGATGATGACAACGATGATGCCGCTCCGGGGTGAGGCTCTATGCGAGCACATCCCACTAGCATCGTCGTCACCCTTGCTATTGGTATGCAGGGGTATGTGGCCATGGGGGAGTCGTGCTCCTTCCTCACGGATTGTGTTGTGAGCAGCCATCAGCTTTGCTCGTACTGTCCGCCTCTACAGTCCAAGGGGAGTGTTGGTTTATGGACTTTAACTTGACACCCTGTTGAGGACGGCGAGGTTACGTGGAGTGTGGCACAATGCTATGGTCGAGGTTATGCTGGTCGAGACCCGCGCACCTGGTGAGTTTCACCGGTGTGATGTGGAGACCCATTGCCTCCATGTGTTATGTATGATCCATGCAAGGTTATGCTGGTCGAGACCCGCGCACCGGTTGAGTTCTATCGGTGTGACGTGGAGACCCATTGCCTACGTATGTTCTGTATGATCCATGCATGATGTGGTCGAGACCCGGACACCCAGAGACATTTTTCGGGGTCACGAGGAGACCTTGTTTCTCTGTCTCTCTTGCATAATACTTGACACGTAGGTGTGTGATTGACTTCGTGCATGGTCGAAACCCGGGCATTTGGTGGGATGCACCATTGTCACGAGGAGACCCTGTGCTATGGTATGCTTGATCAGTGCTCGCTATGATTGGTTGCCTGAGCCATTATCTCTTGCCTTCGCTCAAACATTCTTATGTTGACAGGTGTGTCAGCCTGGGGGAGTGTTGGTGTGTGTGGCTTCCAATTGTGACGAGCGACGGCAAGGAGAGCAGTGGTACAGGAGAGCGCAACGACATGGTCCTGGATGCGGACCCCGGAGACATCGGTGCGTCGGCAAGTGGTGGAAACTGCCCGCATTGTGGATACTGTCTCGGACCTCCTGCAGGTTTTCTACAGCCTATCCTTGATGCGGACACAGCTGGCACCGGAGCACCGACGAGTGGTGGCTCCATCCACCAACAGCTGCCAGAGAGCTACCACGACGCCGTGGGTGCTTGTCGGGGTGCTTTGTGGTTTTTTCTGTAGACGCTAGAGTTTTATCGGTGGACTGGCTCTTGAACCCGATTTGCATGTGTTGCATTTTCTGTCCACCAATCGATACCAGACTTGTGCGTGTGACCAGTCGTAGCTTCCGGCTTGAGATTTTGCATCTCTAGGTTCAGACGGCATCGCGTTCTGATTTGTCTGCGTAGAGCTACGGCCAAAACATTGTTTTTTGGCCGGTTTTAGGACAGACCTTGCAGTGCCGCGTGCGACACCTGTTGTGCGCCGCAGCAGGTATTTATGCTGTGGACTTTTCATTTGTTATCTCTCTCTACAATTGTATTCATTTTTGAGCTTCCTGACACTCTGTACGTGTCCCTACCCAGACCCTTGCAGTTTTGTCTCTCACTTATGACTTTTGTCACACGCTGGCCTAGCGTTGACGCCTAGTGTTGCGGCAAGTGGTTAGGAAGGTTCTAGGAAGTTTCTCACACCCGCCGTGCACCGTGGCGGGTACTTATGCCATGGACCTGTCATTTTTCATTTCTCTTTGCAAATGCTATGGAAGCATTATGACACTTTGCCTTATGTCTCCTAACCAAACTCTTGTCATTGTGTGTACGATATGTGATTGTCGTCATCGTCTGACTAGGCACTAGTCAACGGCTGTGTTGCTAGGAAGCTTCTGCACATCTTCTCATGGTATCAAAGCAGAGAGGCATTTCTTGCTGAGCTGCCCAACCGAGATGCAGCAGAGCAGATGTAGTGGGTGTCGCCGTTGCAGCTGATTCGCTACGACCTATCAAGGTCAACCGACTACCGCTGACGCCACCTGCCTTCAGCACGTGAGAGTGCAGCAGCAGTAGCCGCTAGGAGTAGTAGCAGCATGCGGCAACCACAGCAGGTGGCAGACGTTGGTAGCTGCTTGAATTGGCGCTAGCAAGAGTAGCAACAGGCGGTAGCCGGCAGCAGCAGCAACAACAAGGGGTGAGCAGCGAGCTGCGGGCAGCGAGCAGCCAACAACAACAGGGATCCGGTGGTCCTTTGTCCTTGTCACCGGTCGGAGCCATGTCAACGCTCAGTATGGACCGGGATGTCAAACGAATTCGATTGCAAAACCGGCAGCGGTTCTCGGGAACTTGAAACGCTAGCAAATTTTGACTTTTTGCTCAAAGGATCACCGGCAACACCTACGACGACGGAGAGGTGGAGATGCTTGTTCTGAATGTTGGTCAACCAAACAGCAAGGCGCTTAGCAGTAAAGTCCCAGAGGGCACCCACACCAGGAGGGACTTTGGAGGGATGGGCTCAGCTGCGAGGCACTGCAGTTCATCTGCTTTGATGTCGTGAAGGAGGTCAAACGACTTGACAATTAACCATGGTAAGTACAGTTGACAACTATCCCAGTGCAGCATTGCCAAGCTCATGAAGCAACCTGAGCCTGCGTGCCCAGTACTCATCGGCCGACTTGTGCGCACACATCAAGAGCGTGTTGGACTGAAAGGTGAGTGTACTTTGAGGAGTCTGGCTAGTGGCAGTGGTGCCACGACGGAGCATGGTGTAGGCACCAATGGGACCAGCCACACACCGGGTTGCAAGTTCAGCATTGTAGGTGCCGACATCATCGACAAGTGTCTCTAGTGCAGTAGCGATGAGAGCGCGGATAGCGCGAGCGGATTTTTCAGCGGCATGTGAAGGAAGGGACTTCTGAGAAATAGTACTGCCAAAAGATTTCTTCCTGAACTCAAGCACTAAAGCGAGTCCCCCTGGAGGAGAAGGCAAGTCGAGTGGCGAGGATAGGCGGTTGGGAGAAAACATCATGCTGACGAGTTACAACAGAAGGAGTGGCTGCATGTGGAACATCTTGGCTCAGCGATAGCGGTGCTAGCATGAGACGGCATGGAAGATGCACCAACATTGGTGCCAATAGGGGCACTAGAAGGCGAGAAAACAACAGTAGTGAGGTGCTTGAGCACGATGGGGACGACTTGATCAGCAAACGTAATGCGGTTGACATTAGCGAGCTAGAGCCGGTACTCAGCATCCCTCTGAGCCTTGCAAGTGAGGTTCAGCTAGCGTTGCAAGTCTGTGATGACTGACTCGTCGTCACCAAACATGATGATGACTGTGGGGCTTTGCCAAACAGATTTTAGGTAGAATTTTCCCAGCCCCAATGGGCGAGGGAGAAATGGAAGTGCCTTTAGCACGTAGTAGGAGTGTTGTAGGACAACCCACCACAAGTTAGACACAACAAGCAACCACAGGGAAAGAATGGGCAAAGGCCAGAAGCGCATGCAAATGGAGGCAAACATCACAAGAAAGCAAAAGGCGGAGGGACGACGGCAGCACATGTTGTAGCCCAAATGGAGATAGTACATGCAACTGGGACTACCAGGACAAGTGTGCCGCTAAGTGTGGTGCGGACAGGTACGATGGAAATCAAAGCAGTGACGATGCTGGAGATGGCCAATGGAGCTAAAAATGCATATGCAACAACTGCAGCTGTGGAGGTACGGATCGCTGCTGCAGCAGCTACCCTGGAAGATGCTACTGATTTAGTCATTGAGGCAATAGCAGATGTATCTGATGAAACCTGTGTGCCAATGTCGGTAGCTGCAGCAGCAATGGGGCCAACAACCACTGCTACCTCAGTGTAGGCCTCAGTGACCCGGCCAGCTAACGTAGAGGAAGGGGCACACAAAGCCATAGCTGATGCTCCAAATGTAGCTACGGCAAAGGCTGCCATGTCTATGACACCGGCAGCTTCATGCGTGAGTGCAATGGCAAGCACGATGATGTCCTAAAAAAACTCAGCGTACAAGTGGACGATGGTGATGTTTTTGACGGTAACGGTGCTCGGTTGTGGATTCACCCCAAAAAGGACGAGAGGGGAAGCGTTTACCGAGCGGTGATGCATTGTTCCTTTGGGTGGGGCTAGCGGCGACCTGGTTGTGCTATCGCTACCCCCACCTTCACGCGTGCGGAGGTGCGCCGGCCGCCCCTCGTCGTAAGGTCCAAGCAACAATGCCCCTGCAGCCTCGCGGGACGCCTGCGTGCATGGTGGAGCCAACGCTATAGCGCTGGCCTAGCACGTGCTCTATGTTGTGATTTGTGATGTTCTTGTCGAGTTGTACAGTTTACTGTGACCACTCGGGAGTTCCCCGTGCAAATCCCTGATGCGGACCCACGAGGCACCGGCGTGTTGGCAGGTGGTGGACCACCCACTCGAAGCTCACCAACGATTGCCCTAGCGTCCAGGATGCTATCTCAGACCTTCTGTCGTTTTTCTACAGCCAGTAGGATTTCATCCATGGACTGTTCGTCAGCCCGATTTGCATGTTTTGCATTGTGTGTCCACCATTAGATGCCGGATGCATGCATGTGACCAGTCATAGCATCCGGCTTCAGATCTTGCACGTTTAGGTCAGACGGCATAGTGTTTGACTTGTCTACGCATAGTTATGGCCAAAACAATGTTTTTGGGCCGGTTTTAGGAAAGACCTTGAATTTCCGCATGCAACACCCGCCGTGCACTGCGGCAAGTATTTATGCTGTCACTTCTTAACACTATCTGCAAATGCTATTGAAGCATTATGACACTCTGACTGAAGTCTCCTAGCCAGACCCTTGCCGTCGTGTGTACGACCTGTGACTGTTGTCACGGTCTGACCGGGCACTGATGCCCAGTCAGCGGATGTGTTGCTAGGAACCCTCTACATATCTTCTCATGGTATCAGAGCGGCGAGGCATCCCTCACTGAGCTGCACAGCAGAGACGCAGCAGTGGCAATAGCAGTGAGAGCCACAGCTAAAGCCACGGCCCCGGGATGACCCACCAACCAACGGTGACCCGTCGTAGCAGATTGCAGCAGCGGAGACACGCTTACAACCGCATCACCATGCTACCACCACCAGGCAGCCAAGGGTTTCACAACCCTCTCCAGCAGTAGTTGAGGCATGAGATGTTGAGAAGGGGTCTGTGAAGGGTCCTAGAAGCTTCACTCAGTTCGCACACACCACCCTCTCGGGACGTCAGAGAATGCAAGTGCCCCATTTGACCACCGTTCTTGGCGTGTAAGAGCTCGTTAGAAAGCTCTTGCAAAAACCTATCCATCGCTTCCACTCCCACCTCATTTCATGCCCTGTAGGCTCCAAGAAATGAAACAACGCTCTCATCTAGATATTTTTTTCCAGATTTTGGGCTGAAAAGAAAACAGTGATGTTTTTGACTTTTTCAAAGGTTTTGTCTTTTTTTTTTTTTCACGAAACAACCGCCATTGCATTCAGCATAATTTGGCGCATAGTTACTCCAGAATTCGCTTCATTTGGGCAACCTTCATGCTGATGTCATCATTGTGGGTGATGACATCAGCACCAACATTTGGATTTTTTGCATCTGAAACATCACTTGTTACTAGCGATGCAAACTCTCAAGAAATGCTGACGGTTTTCTAATTTGAGCAGTCTGACATCCCAGCCCATAATGAGCGCTAACATGGCTCCGGCCGGTTATAATGGCAAAGGGCCAACAGACCTCTCATCCTCCTACTCAAGGGTCCTGAGCCAACGCTCGCACGCCATTGAGGACCTCCGGAGTCAGCAGGATAAGATATGTTGTCTGCAGAAGCAGAAGACCGATGCCACTTTTGCACTCACTTAGCTCCTTTGTAGACTGTCCAGGACTCCACAACAGACCTCCATGGGAGTCAGCGGTGCCATACCTTCTGCACAGTAATTAGCACCCGCAACAATGTGAGGAGCAGGACTCGACCAACCATCTCATCGTCCTTGGGATGAGGACCCTGACATGCTAGGCATGGAGGATGACACCCACGCAAGTGAGATCAGCCTGCTTCAGGAGCGTCTCCGCCAACTTTAGACGAGCTCCCAGCCTCCAGAGACATCCGTTTCCCATCTCCCAAAGATCCTCCCTAGCGACTTTCCTCATCCCGGTATCTTCCCCATCCCTCTTCCTTCTCAGCCTGCAGTTGCTCTTCTTACGGAGCGACAATCCAAGGACTTCAAAACACCACCCCCATGGTATGTCAGCGAGGACGGCTTTGACTAATGGGAGATACTCGTCCAAATCTAGGCTACCTCAGAGGGGGTATGGCCTTACTACCACAGACCGTATCACATTACAGATAGTGTTCAGGTGTTGATAGCGGCTAGGGTGATGCGCGGACTCTTTTACGTCATGCCACGGAAGAATGTCATGGAGTTTTTCTCTTTTCTTGGCGAGGCCGGCACAGGCGAGGGTGCTGACCCACATGGAGGCTGTGACCTGGCATTGTCCTTGCTTGCTGCACAGACGCATGCCACCCGCGCGTCTCACATTCGCGCCTTTCAGTCTCTTCATCATGGACCCATCGAGCCCACAGTCGATTAAATGGCGGTGGGCCATGCGCATCAACACACGCCTTGGGACCTCAGGAGGTACACAATTGTGGGCATTCCGCACAATCATGCTCGGCATTTGCCTTGAGCACGCGGAAATCTTCTTGGGATTCAACGACACCATTCTTGAGCCTTTCTCCATCTCCCTCCAGTGTCTTCCTTGGGTGAATTAACTCTTTCTCTAGGCGACATCTGACTTCTGTCTGCGAGGCAGCAGTGGCCCATCAGGAGAGATCCCTTGCTGCAGCGGTTATCGCGTCACCACCGACGCCCCTCTTGCTGTACACTCCTCCATCCTCTAGCAGATCCGCCTCCTCTCCTTTCACCTCGATTACCCCGACTCAGACGCAGGGTGTGAGAGCAGCTGCATAGGAGAAGAAGGGGAGGAAGAGGCGTGATTTGGGCCAGCAGCTGTCGCAGCAGCAGCAGCCACCGGCCGGTAGTAGTGGACGTACTCTTCACTACTACAACTATGGAGGCACTCATCGCTGCATCGAGTGCCATCAGCCGCTCAACTGGAAGCGGATCACTCGTGGCCTTCAAGCCGCACACACACAACGGTTTGCGTCAAGGAGCACAACCTCTTGCTGTACGACGATCACCACCGTAGTAGTTCCCGTCTCCCCACCGGTGAGCAGTGGCGATCCGGATGCGCGTGACCGCACCATCACCGAGCATCGTCACCTTCTAGCGCTTCACTTTCATGGAGGTGCAAGTGTATTTTCACAGCTGGATGGTTCACAAATTGTTTGTTCTTCTGTTCTTGACCCTCGTGATGACTTACGTGGGGGGGCACAACTGGCATGTGATGATGATGGACCTGACAGTACTGATTGGATTCATGACTCCCGCCTTCGTGCCCTTCGTTGTTCCTCCTTGCCTGTTACTCAACATCCGTCTGAGGCCGAGTGTTACATTGCCAGTTGCACAATGACATCCTCTAGGCATGATGCCGGTGGCACCTTGATCATCGATTCCGGTGCTACTCACCACATGACCTGTCTTTGTAATGATTTTGTTTTTCTCGGTCGTGCTGTATCTGTTCGGTCCATTTGCACACGCTCAGGTCAGTCACTACCGGCTCAGGGTGTTGGGATTTTGTGCTTTGATGGTCCGTCTGGCTCCTTGAATATCTGGGAAGTGATTTTTTTTGCCTGATCTTGAGCTTAGCCTGCTTTCTTTTGTGCCAACACACGAATGGAACTCTCAGTGGAGCACACTACAGACTCTAAGACTGTGACTGCTGTTGATTCTTGTGCCATTGTTCTCCTTGCCTCTGTTGTGCATGATTGGGGCCAATATATCCTGACCTTGACCGACGACTTCACCCGGATGCAGTGGGTCTACAACCTGTGCCAAAAGAGCCACACTGCTCTTGTAGTTTGCCTCTGCCTAGTGATGGCTGAGCATCCGTCTCGCCACACATTGCACATATTTCGCTCGGATCGTGGCGGCGAGTTTCTTGACGAGATGGATTGTTTCTATACCAAGCACGGTGTTTTTCACCAGGTCTCCGCTCCTACTACTCCTTACCGGAACGTTGTCTTTAAGTGCTAGAACTGCACCATGGATGATGCAGTTCACGCTATGCAATCTGTCTGAGTCATTCGTGTTTGAAGGAATCGCCTACGTGTCATGGGTCTAGAACCGCCTTCAGCATGGTCCCCTTCCGGGCCACGTTACATCGTACGAGCTCTGGTTTGGCCATCGTGCCGATCTTTGTCTCGCTCATGTCTGGAGCTCCATGGCTTGTGTGTGGTACACCGAGGACTAGCAGGGGTCCAAGGTCTCTCCGCGGGGTTGCTTGTGTGCATTTGTGGGCATCTTCCCACGGTCAAGGGCCTGGCACTTTTGGGACCCTACTCGACACCGCATTGTTGAATCTCGTGACGCGATCTTCTTTGAGTCTCTCACCTACCATGACCTCACCACCATCATGTCGATGGCTGTCACACACATTCCTACGTGTGTGGCTTCTTCACGGATGGGGGAGTCTATGCCTACGAGTATCTCTTGTCCCGTAAATGTTAGTTCCAGCCCCTCCACTTCTCGATCTCTAGCCCTTGATAACCCAACGATCTTAGCTGTTGGTCCAGAGACCTCTCTTGCTTGGCCCGTTTCTACCCATGTTCCCTTGCACCCACAGGCACACATGATTCCATGCCCATTCCCACCAGCAATCCTGCCTCTATGCATGAGCCTTCCTCTACTCATGCTCCTGCTACCTCGCTCACACCTAGCCCTATATCCCCTGCCACTTCACCAGCATCTCCTCACATCGCATCACTTGCTCCTTTGTCTCAGTCATCACCAGCTATGGTCGTGCCCGTCTCTAAGCGTGAGGTGAGCTCTACGAGCCCAGGATACTCGCGTGAGCCCAGTGGTCGTCTCCAACCATTGGTATCTGGATTGCGGCCAGCGTCAAATCTCGCACCTGGGGGCTCCACTCGCGGTGTTGCGAGTGGTGACTCCGCCACGAAGGCCCTAGGCCTTGGTTTTAGCAGAGATCACACAGAGGTGCATCTAGCGTGCCCTGTGGGGCACGATCTGATCACTCGCGAGTTCCGCACCGCTAGTGATGGAGCAGCTGATCTTGTGGTCACAAGGCCCAGCTCTGAGGCGTGTGCACTTGCCACTCAGAGCTCTCCCACGATGGCGCTTGACCTAGGTACACTTAGGAAAGCTCTCTCATCAAAAGATGCAAATGCCTTGCGCACTTCCTGCAAGGACGAGCTTCATGCCATCGGAGAGCACGGAGTTTAAGAATTAGTCGACCTTCCACCCAGGAGGATCGACTAGTGGGAGGAAGGCTATTCAGGTGAAGTGGGTCTTTCGCAAGAAAGTGAAGCCAGATGGCTCGATGGAACGCCACAAGGCGTGCTTGGTCATCAAGGGGTATTCTTAGATCGAGGGTGTCGATTACACTGACATCTTTTCCCCTGTTGGTTGCATGATCTCAGCTTGTGCTCTGTTCACTGTGGTGGCTCACCATGACTGGGAACTGCACCACATGGATGTGAGGAATGTGTTCCTCCATGGCTCTCTGGATGAGGAGATTCATGTGGCTCAAGCACAAGGCTTCAAGGACAATGACAAGGTATGGTGCTTGCGGAAGTATTTGTATGGCCTCAAGCACTCTCCTAAGTGCTGGAACTAGGAGCTCACAGGTGCTCTGACTTATGCGAGATATGTACAAAGCGAGGCAGATCCCTCTCTTCTTATCCGACAGTCACCTTTGCGGTTCACCGTCATCATGGTCTACTTGGACGACCTCCTGATTGTGTTTCCCTCTATGGAGGCCATGAAGGAGGCCAAGGTGGTCCTCCAGACTCCCTATAGGATGAAGGACCTCGGTCTTGCAGCGGTGTTTCTCGGCATGTAGATCGTGCGAGACTGCAGACAACGGACACTCCTAATACATCAGGCCTGATACGCACGTGTTGTGGAGGAGCGTTTCAGCAATCTCCTTGGCATAGTTCCCACAACACCCATACCTCTCACACCTTACAAGCAAGATGCCCTAAAGGTGGACGACCCTACACAGCTGGGGGAGACAGTGGACGTGACCTTCTACCTCCGTCTTATTGGATCTCTGATGTACCTGGCCACTACCACACGCTCCGACATTGCCTTTGCCATCAACCTCCTTCCAAAGTTTTTATGGGCTCCATGTGTAGAGCTCTTCATGCGGTTGTGCGAGTGGTGTGGTACGTGGTCTCTACATAATAACTTGGACTCTGCATTTGTCAGCAGTGTTCGATGGTCCTTGACAACTACACCGATAGCGACTGGGCTTGGAGTCCAGACGGACGCAGTCGTACCGGCATTGTGTTCCGACTCCGTGGTACTGTTGTTTCCTGGTGCAGCGGGAAGCAGGTCTGTATTGCACGTAGCTTGTCGGAGGCAGGGTACGTTGCTTTGGGTGCAAGGGCTAGTGAGGTAGTGTAGCTACAACGCCTGTTCCTTGAGTTGGGTCAGTTAGTGCCCACCATTGTGCTTCGCTGCGACAACCACAGAGTTCTTACCATTGCGAAGAACTCTCGTGTTTTTTATGCTTGCACAAAGCACATTGCGGTTGAGCACCATTTCGTGCGTGATCTGGTGGACCGACACGTGATCTTTGTCATTTGGGTCGACACTAACATGCAGTGTGCTGATTTCCTACTGAAGGCACTAGCTTGCCGTAAGCTTCTGGTGGCCATTCGTTTTGTTGGGCTTTGCCCCTTGCCTGAGAGTGGTTGAGAGTGGGGTATGCTTGTACTTCGTCTGTCTTTGCACTCATTGTTGCACTCGTACCAGTTCTACACAAGTATGGACATACGTACCAGCGGGTCATGGGGGAGTGTTGCGATTTGTGACGTTCCCATCGAGCTCTACAGTTTACTGTGACCACTCGGTCGTCTCCATACCCGTGCAGATCCTTGATGGGGACCCAAGAGATACCAACGCGTTGGCAGGTGGTGGACCACCCACTCGAAGGTGACCGACGACTGCCCCTATGTCCTTGATGTTCTCTCAGACCTTTTGCATTTTTTCTACAACTTGTAGGATTTTACCGGTGGACTGGCCATGGGCCCAATTTGCATGTTTTGCATTGTGTGTCCATCATTAGATGTCGAATGCATGCATGTGACCAGTCATAGCGTTCGGCTTGAGATCCTCCACGTTTAAGTTCAGACAGCATATCGTTTTCATTTGTCTACGCAGAGTTATGGCCACAACAATGTTTTTGGGCCGGTTTTAGGACAGACCTTGCACAATCGCGTGCGACACCCGCTGTGCGCCGTGGCAGGTATTCATGTTGTGGACTTGTCATTTGTTAACTCTCTCTCTCTCTCTCTCTCTCTCTCTCTCTCTCTCTCTCTCTCCCTC
>SZWC01001556.1:213067-224265 GCA_023375785.1 Penium margaritaceum
CTCTCTCTCTCTCTCTCTCTCTCTCTCTCTCTCTAAATGCGATTGAAGGATTATGACATTCTGACTTGTGTCTTATAGCCAGACCCTTGTTATCGTGTGTATGACCTGTGATTTTTGTCACTGTCTGATTGGGCACTGACGCCCTGTCAGCGACTGTGTCGCCAGGAAGCTTCTACACATCTTCTCATTCTAGATGGTAGGAGACACCGACAGGTTGTCTGGGCTGTTGCCGTTCGCCTCTAGCAAAGACAAGGCTTTGCTGCTGTCACAGTTACTGCAGGGGCTCTATGGCAGTTTCATCACCTGCCGTGGTAGTTGTGGGAACGATAGGTGCGGGTGCAACGTCTACTTTTGTTGAAGTTGAAACAGTTGATGACATAGCTGCTGCCTTTGCAAATGCAGCAATAGTAGAAGCGGATAATGCAGATGCTACCCCGCTCATGCAGCCCAACATGTGACCAGGCGGAACCAAAGTTGGTGCTGCCGGACACGAGGGGCGATAGGAGCTAGGAGTCACGGGGTCAGGAGGCGGGATATGGTTGAAAGGCGAAGGTAGAATGCTGCAAGGATTGAAGATGCCGGCGAGGTTACAGGGGTGGAAAGAGAGGACAGTCTCTCTGCCAATCCGCAAAGTGCGGGTGCGAAGAGTGCTGCTTGGGTGCCGCACTTGCAGATGTGTGGCGACTGCGGCGGTGGCAACGGCGGGTGCGGTGGCGGTGAGGGTTCTACATCCAGGATCACATCTTATAAGTTGTTGTCACACCCTTGCTCTTATACGAGTCGATAGGGATGGAACGGAAGAGAGAAATGAAGAGTGCACAAGTAGTTGTGATTTGTGACGTTCCTGTCCACCTGTACAGTTCACTGTGACCTCTCGGCCGTGTCCATACTCGTGCAGATCCCTGATGCGGACCCTGGTGGTACCGGTGCATCGTTTGGTGGTCAACTACCAGTTTGGAGCTGACCGAAGACCGTTCCAAAGCTCTGGACGCTGCCGGAGACCTCCTTTAGTTTTTCTGCAGCACGCAGAAATTTATCGCTTGACTGGCCACAGGTCCAACTTGCATGTTTTTGCATTGTGTGTCCACCGTTTGATGCCGGATCCATGCATGTGACCAGTCGTAGCGTCCGGCTTGTGATTCTAGACGGCATAGCGTTCCCAAATGTCTACACTGAGTTACGACCAAAACAGTGGTTTTGGGCCGGTTTTCATACGGTTCTTATGCTGCCGCGTGCGACACCCATTGTGCGCCGCAGCGGGTAATTATGCCATGGACCTTTCATTTGTCATTTCTCTCTGCAAATGCTATTGAAGCATTCTAACACTTTGCCTTATGCGCAAGCAGCCACGCGGCTGCTGTTGCAGGTGTCGACGCAGTAGCAGCAGCAGCTGAGCAGAAGTTGCTGCGGAGCTTCCGCGCAGATTCCGCGGCGGCTCCTGCGGAGCAGCCGTCCCTTGCACAACAAGGCAACAACTTCAAGGATTGTCCAAAAAAAGAAAAGGAGGGAAAGGCGGGGAGCTGATGTCAGCATTTTTCTTGCTGACGTCATCGGGTCATGCTGACATCAGTAACCACCTGCTGATATCAGCACTTTCTTTTGTCATATTTTTGGCCGGAGAGTCAAAAGTTGACAGCGTTTCAAATCCTCGAGAAACAGTGACATTTCTGCAATCTGACCAAGTTGACATTTTGGCCCATTATGAGCGATGACATGGCTCCGTCCAATGAAAACGGAAAAGGGATACCCTATTGCTTTTCTATTTCGTTCTGAAATACTTATTCGGGGGCGACAATTTCTTTTATTCAGCTACGAGTAGAATATTCCAGTCCCTGAAATGAATACGTTTTAATAATCCATGAGGTTTTGCTCGGCCCCAGCCGGTCGAGCGAAATCAAAACTGCAATCGCGTGGCTTCCGACAGTCACGAGATTGCTCAATTTCCAGCGTCGGGTGAGCACCGACACTGAAACTTGAGTGCTCGAAAGGTGAAAACAACGGCCTGAGGGGATAAAAAAAAACAAAATCTGGACAACGCCCCTTACTTGTTTTTCCTAAATAGAAAACCACTTATCAATCAAAATATGTGGCCAATTAAGACTACAACCCGTAAAGTATTTCAAAATTCGAAATCATAAAGCAGTAGGGTACTAGATCCCTCGTCTTACTCCAGGGGTCATGAGCCCACGCTCGCAGGCTATTGAGGACCTGCGGAGCCAACAGGACAAGATGTGTTGCCTACAACAGGAGCAGACTGACGCCAGCCATACACTCACTGAGCTTTTTTGGGGTCAGTCCACGGCCCCACAGCAGACCTCTGAGGGAGCTACCAGTGTCACACCCTCTACACAGCAATCAGCACCAGCACTGGAGAGAGGAGATGGATGCGACCCGCCACCTCTTGATCCTTGGGATGAGGGTCCGGATATGCCATGTATGGAGGGCGATCCCCCCGAGCGTGAGATTCGTGTGCTTCAGGAGCGTCTCTGCCAGCTCCATACGAGCTCTCGGCCCCCACACACATCTCATTTTCCCGAGATTCGTTTGTCACCTGTCCTCCACCCCATCGACTTCCCTCTTCCCGTTGTCTTCCCCATCCCTCGTCCTTCTTAGCCTGTGGTTGCTCTCCCTACGGAGCGGCAACCCAAGGACTTAGAGACACCGCCCCCACAGTATGTCAACTAGGACGGTTTTGACTGCTTGGAGATCCTTTTCCAAGTTTGGGCCACTTCAGAGGGAATGTGGCACTACTACCACAGTCCGTATCAGACCACGGACCGAGCATAGGTGTTGACAGTGGCTAGGGCGTTACGCGGAATTCTTTACGCCATGTCGCACGAGACCGTCGTTGACTTCCGCTCGTTCCTTGGAGAGGTCGGCACAGGCACCGGCGCTGATCCACATGGGGGCTGGGACCTGGCATTATCTTTACTTGCTGCATAGACGCACGCCACCCGCGCCGCTCACGTTCGTGCCTTTCACTCCCTTCATCAGGGGCCTGCCAAGCCTGCAGCCAACTACTGGCGGCGCGCCATGTGCATCTACATTTTCTCTTTGGGACTTTAGGGGGTACATGGCTATTGGTGTTCCGCATGATCATGCTCGAAGCTTGCCTTGAGCACACGAACATCTTCACGAGGTACAACGACGCCGTGCTCGAGCAGTTTTCCACCTCCCTGCAGCTTCTTCCCTGGGCGCACCAGCTCTTCCTCTAGGTGACTTCGGCCCATGAGGCAGCCGTGGCTCATCAGGAGACTCCCCTTGTAGCAGCAGTCATCACGTCACCACCAAGCCCCTCTTGCAGTCTCCTTCTCCGTCCTCTGTCACGTCCTCCTTGTCCTCTTCCACCCTGATTACACCAACTCAGACATAGGGTGTTGCGGCAGTAACATAGGGGAAGAAGGGGAGACGCAGGTCCGGCTCTGGCCAACAAAAATCAGAGCAACAACCGTCATCGGGCAGTAGCAGTGGACGCTCTGTCACTCTTATAACTGTGGAGGCGCTCATTGCTTAACCGAGTGCCAGCAACCACTCCACTAGGCTCAGATTACTCACGTGCTTCAGGATGCACATGCACTACGGTGTACTTTGAGCAGCACAGCCTTTGGGCACGCGGCGACCACGACTGCAGCCGTTCCCGCTTCACCACCGGCGAGCACCGGCAACCCGGACCCATGTGACAGCACCATCGCCGAGCTGTGATACTTTCTGGCACTTCACTTTCAGGGAGGTGCGAGTGTGTTATCACAGCCAGGTGGTTCACAAACTTTCTGTGTGTCTGTTCTTTTGGCACGGGATGACTCCTGTGGGGGGACATAGCTGGCATGTGATGACGATGGGCCTGACTGTACCGATTGGATTCATGAGTCTCACCTTTGCGCCCTTCGACGTTCCTCCCCACCTGCTGCCCATCGCCCGTCTGAGGCCAAGTGTTCCATTGCCCGTAGTACAATGACGTCCTCCAGTCGGGATCCCGGTGGCACTTGGATCATCAATTCCGGTGTCACTCATCACATAACATGTCGTCGTAGTGACTTCGTTGTTCTCGGCCCAGTTGCGTCTGTTCGTTCAGTTTGCACAGGCTCTGGTCAGTCCTTTCCAGTCCAGGGTGTTGGGGTCGCGTGTTTCGACGATCCGTCTACCCCCTGTATCTTTCCGAGGTTCTTTTTGTGCCTGAACTTGAGCTCATTTTGCTTTCTGTACGTGACTTCACACTGATGGGACTCTTTGTGGAGCACACTGCAGACTCCGCGACGGTGACTACTATTGACACTCACAGCGTTATTCTTTGTGCCTCTGTTGTGGATGACATGTATCGTGTCTCTTGGACTTCTCCTCCTTGCTCCCCCTCCCCTTCAACTCATGTTTTTGTCAGTGGCGTTCCTTCTCCTGAGCACTAGCGATTGCTTCATTGTCGTCTGTGTTAGGTAGGCTCCAATACTGTGTCAAAGCTCAATCGGACATAGCCCGTCCTCAGTCTTGACGTGGCTTCTTTGAAGAAGCCGCCCAAGACCGGCAGTCTCTTCTACTCATGGGGTAAGGTGCATCATTGCACTTACCCTGACTCCCATTCTCGCGCACTTTGCCCTCTCTAGTTAGTCCATTTGGACCTTCTCGGTCCTCTTCTTGTCAAGTCTCTGTCCGATCAGGGTCGATACGTCCTGACCCTGACTGATGACTTCACCCGGATGCTGCGGGTCCACAACCTACGCCAGAAGAGTGACGTCACTCTTGCGGTTTGCCTCTGGCTAGTGGTGGTTGAGAGTCGGTCCCGCCACACGTTGCATACCTTTCCCTCGGATCGTGACGGTGAGTTTCTTGGCGAGGTGGAAAGCTTCTTTGTAGAGCACCTGGTTCTTCACCAGGACTTCGCTCGTGCTACTCCTCAACAAAATGGTGTTTGTGAGCGCTTGAACCGCGCCATGGAGGATGCGGTTTGCGGTATGCGGTCTGAGTGCGGTCTCCCAAAGTCCTTCGCCTTTGAAGGATTCGCCTACATGACTTGGGTCTGGAACCGCCTCCCGCACAGTCTCCTTCCGGAAGACGTCACACCGTATGAGCTCTGTTTTGGCCCCCGTGCCGACTTGCGCCTCGCTCGCGTCTGGAAGTCCTTGACTTCTATGTCGTAGAACCAGTAGGGGTCCAAGGTCTCACCGCGGGTTTGCTAGTGTGCCTTTGTAGGCATCTCCCCGCGATCGAAGGTCTGGCGCTCTTAGGATCGTGCAAGTCGTCGCATCGTTGAGTCATGCAACACACTCTTC
Source organism: Penium margaritaceum (assembly GCA_023375785.1). Taxonomy (NCBI): domain Eukaryota; kingdom Viridiplantae; phylum Streptophyta; class Zygnematophyceae; order Desmidiales; family Peniaceae; genus Penium; species Penium margaritaceum. The sequence continues at coordinate 218,329 of SZWC01001556.1, forward strand.
TTTGAGTCGCTCACCTACCATGATCTGACAGTGATCACATCGTTGTCCTTCACGCATGTTCCTACGTGTGAGGTTTCTCGATGGATGTGGGAGTTTGCGCCTGCGAGCACCTCTCGCCAGGCTGATGGGTCCATTCGAGCTCCCTCCACTTCTCGGTCTCCGGCTCTTGATGACCTAGCGATCATTGCTGTTGGCCCAGAGACCTCTCCAGCACAGCCAGCTTCTACCCCTTTTCCCTCGCACCCCATAGGTACCCATGATCCAGTGCCTGTGTCCGCAAATATTCTTGCCTCTATGCGTGGTCCTCCCTCACCTGCTCCTACTGTCACACCCAGTCCTCTGTCTCCCACACATGCATCTCCTCGCACGGCATCACCAGCACCCTTGCCTCAGCCCTTGCCAACTGTGGCCGTTCCCATCTCTGAGCCTGAGGTGTGCCCCTCAAGCCCAGGTTACTCACGTGAGCCCAGCGGTCGTATTTGACCATTGGACTCAAGAGTCCAGCGAGTGTCAGGTCCCGCACCCAGGCGCTCCAATCACAGTATCGCGAGTGGTGATCCCGTCACAAAGGCCCTAGGCCTGAGTGTTTGCACTGAGCACACAGAGGTACATCCATCGTGCCCTGTAGAAAATGATCTCGTCACTCGCGACTTTCATATCGCCTGTGATGTAGTAGCTGCTCTTGCGGTCATCAGACCTAGCACTGAGGCGTGTGCTCTTGCCACGCAGAGCTCTCCCTCTATCGCACCTGACCGGTGCACACTGAGGGAAGCTCTCTCATCACATGATGCCGACGCTTGACGCGCTGCTTGTGAGGATGAGCTTTGCCCTGTCCGATAGCACGGATTTTACGAGCTAGTCGACCTTTTACCTGGGAGGAAGGCTATTCAGGTGAAGTAGGTCTTTTGCAAGAAAGTGAAGCCGGATGGCTCACTGGAATGCCACAAGGCTCGCTTGGTTGTCAAGAGGTACTCTTAGATCGAGGGCATCCATTACACTGACACCTTTTCCCCTGTCGGCCGCATGACCTTAGCTCGAGCTGTGTTCGGTGTAATGGCTCAGCATGACTGGGAACTGCACCAGATGGATGTGAACAATGCGTTCCTCCATGGCTCTCTTGATGAGGAGATTTACGTGGCTCAGTCGCCTGGCTTTCACGACGATGATAAGGTCTGGCGCTTGCGTAATTCCTTGTACAGCCTGAAGCAGTCTCCTCAGTGTCGGAACCAAGAGATCACTGGCACTCTTACTCGTGTGGGATATGTACACAACAAGGCACATCCCTCTCTTTTTATCCGACGGCTGCTTGAGCAATTGACTGCCATCCTCGTCTATGTCGACGACCTTCTGATCGCGTCTCCTTCCCTGGAGGCCATGAAGGAGGCCAAGGGTGTCCTGAAGACTACCTATAGGATGAAGGATCTTGGTCAAAGAGCGATGTTTCTTCGCATGGAGATCATGCGAGACCACAGACGTCGTACGCTATTGCGGCATCAGGCTCGATACGCACGTGTTGTGGGGGAGCGCTTCAGCGACCTCCTCGGCTCAGTGCCCACGGCCTCCATGCCTCTTACGCCTGACAAGGAGGATGCCCTGAAGGTGGACGATTCGACACAGCTGGGGGAAACAGTGGACATGACCTTGTACCTCTGTCTCATCAAATCTCTTATGTACCTGGCCACTACCACACGCCCTGACATCTATGCTGTCAACCTCCTTGCCTAATTTTTGCAGGCTCCACACGATAGAACCCTTCATGCGGCTGCGTGAGTGGTGCGGTATGTGGTCTCCACACCGTACCTTGGACTTTGTTTTCATCGGCATTGTTCGGTGGTTCTTGACGGCTACACTAATAGGGACTGGGCCTAGAGCCCAGATGGACACAGTCGCACCGGTTACGTGTTCCTGCTTGGTGGTATCGCTGTGTCCTAGCACAGCGGGAAGCAGGGCTGCATTGTACGTAGATCATCAGAGGTAGAGCATGTTGCTCTGGGTGCAGCGGCTGCTGAGGCGGTATGCCTGTAGCGCCTGTTCCTTGAGTTGGGTCAGTCAGTACCTGCCATTGTGCTTCGTTGCGACAACCAGAGTGCTCTTGCCATGGCGGAGAACTCTTGTGTCTTTCACGATCGCATGAAGCACAGTGTGATTAAGCATCACATTGTGCGTGATCTAGTGGAGCGACATAGGATCTCAGTAGTAAGGGTTGGCACTGACATGCAACGTGCTGACTTCTTGACGAAGGCACTAGCACGTGGAAAGTTTCTGGTGACCATTCATTCTGTTGGGCTTTGCCCCTTACCTGAGAGTGGTTGAGTGTGGGGTGTGTCAGTGTCCATGTCACATCTGTCTTTGCACTCGTTGTTGTACTCATTTATGTGCTGCACGTGTATGGACATGCGTACCCTGACGATGGCCGGGACGATAGCAGCTACTATGGCGGTGGCAGGAGTTGCAGCAGAGCCGTCTCCCTCATCCTCGGTCCCGGGGTTGGTGCGCCCCTCCCTCCTGGTTTTTCCCAGTCCGTCGGCCGGTGGGGGGGTGGAATGCTCACCGACGACCACACGACATCACATGATTGATGCACGGGATAGTGCTCGACCGCAGGAGCATGTGGCTGGCCGTCAGGAGGAGACAGACGCCCCTTGTGAGGAGGACGAGTCGTACATGGGGGATTGGTCAGACACGGAGTTGGTGATAGACGTAGAGGCCTAGTGCACTGTCGTATTTTCCGTAGCCGCGGCACGAGCACGAGATGGCCCCTCGGTGACAGCAGACGTCCGCGTGTGCAACATGGAGGATGCAGAGCGAGCTACGGACCTCCGTCTCCTCACTGCCCTGACCGATGTCGCTGACACCATGGCGGTTCCAGCCAATGACACAGCTACAGTGGTGGCTACAGTTCCTGTACCCGAGCGCCTATGCTCAGTGATCGACGAGCAAGAGGCAGTGGTGGCTCGAGCGGAGGCGCACGTGCAGAGTCCCATGGTCGAGCTTTGGGAGGCCAGCAGCCGCTGTTACATCGTGGATGTTCCAGCACGACGGGTTGTCGAGGAGTGCGTGGAGGATGTACACTGGCGTCTTGAGGCAGCCGAGTGGTCTCTACAGGATGCACGTCTGGGACAGGCGGACCTCTAGGAGCAGGTGGATGCTGGGCTACGCACTAGGGGACACGAGGAGCACCATGACACTGACCGTACCTTCGATGACCACGACGTCGCCGCGGATGCAGCTGTACCTACACATGCCGACGTCCGGCCAGCAGCTGACGGCCGAGCGACATGTGTGTCACAAGCAGCAGGAGTCTTCGCAGCAGTTATTCCTACAGCTCCAAATGACTTACGTGGCAACTCACTGTCTTACGCTCCTGCTCTACCAGCATCTCGTGGCCCGACGGCACTTCAGTCGACGACTGACGTAGAGGACGTCGACTTGTGCGACGAGCATGCACGGCTCCACACCTTCCTATTCGGTGAGACTGTGAGGCTACAGGAGGTTCTGGCTCGTGCCAACGCGCACACTATCGAGGTCCACCGTCAGGTCCGTTCTACGACTGACCGTCTACATGTTGCAAATGCAGCTAGCCAGTCTGCTACCGCTTCAGAGCTTGTCGAGCTCCACACGCGCCTTCACGCTGCGGAGGCCGCGAGGCGATATGCAGCTCAGCAGTTGGAGGCCATGAGCAGGCGATTGTTTTGGAGGAGGCCCTTAGCGCTCAACCAGTCACATTAGTAGATGATGAAAGTAGTGATGACTACGACAGCGATGACAATGACAGCAACGACGCCGCTCCAGGGTGAGGCTCTATGCGAGCACATCCCACCAGCATCATCGTCACCCTTCCTATTGCTATGCAGGGGTATGTGGCCATGGGGGAGCCGTGCTCTCTCCTCACGGATTGTGTTGGGAGCAGCCATCAGCTTTGCTTGTACTGTCAGCCTCTGCAGCCCAGGGGGGGCGTTGGTGTGTGGACTTTGGCCTGACACCCTTTTGAGGACTGCGAGGTTACTTGGGGTGCGACACGATGCTATGATCCATGCAAGGTTATGCTGGTCAAGATCCGCGCACCTGTTGAGTTCTACCGGTGTGACGTGGAGACCCATTGCCTTCATGTGTTATGTATGACCCATGTATGATGTGGTCGAGACCCGGACACCCGGAGACATTTTTTGAGGTCACGAGGAGACCTTGCTTCTCTGTCTCTCTTGCATGATGTTTGACACGTAGGTGTGTGATTCACTTCGTGCATGGTCAAGACCCGGGCATTTGGTGGGATGCACCATTGCCACGAGACCCTGTGCTGTCGTTTGTTTGATCAGTGCTCGCTATGATTGGTTGCCTGAGCCATCATCTGTTGCCTTCGCTCAGACATCATTATGTTGACAGTTGTGTCAGCCAGGGGGAGTGTTCGTGTGTGTGGCTTCCACTTGTCACGAGCGACAACAAGGAGAGGAGCGATACAGGAGAGCGCGATGACATGGTCCTGGATGCGGACCCCAGAGACACGGACACGTCGGCAGGTGGTGGACCACCTTCTCGGAGCTGACTGATGACTGCCCGAGCGTCGAGGATGCTGTCTCGGACCTCCTGTAGCTGTTTTGCAGCCTATCCTTGATGCGGACGTAGCTGGCGTCGGAGCACCAAAGAGTGGTGGCTCCATCCACCAGCAGCTGCCAGAGAGCTGCCACGACGCCCTGGGTGCTTGCCGGGGTGCTTTGCGGTCTTTCTACAGACGCTACAGTTTTGTCGGTCGACTGGCTCTTTAACTCGATTTGCATGTTTTGCATTGTCTGTCCACCGATCGGTGCCGGACTTATGCGTGTGACCAGTCGTAGCGTCCGGCTCAAGATTCTGCATCTCTAGGTTCAGACGACGTAGCGTTCTGATTTGTCTGCGTAGAGTTACGGCCAAAACAGTGCCTTTGGGCCGGTTTTAGGATAGACGTTGCACTACCGCGTGCGACACCCGTCGTGCGCCGTGGCAGGTGTTTATGTTGTGGACTTGTCATTTGTTATCTCTCTCTGCATGTGTTTATCAATGGAAGCACATTTGACACCGTGTCGTGTCGTCTAGCCAAACCCTTGCCGTTTCGCGTCCGACCTGTGTTGACTGATCGCTGACGCCCAGTCGGTGGCAAGCGTGCTAGGAAGCTTCCTAGAATCTTCTCATGCACCTGGTTGATATTGGCCCCTGCTCTTCCACTCCAACTCTACTACACATAGTCGCATGGCTCTCTGCACAAGATTTCTCCCCTTTTGCAACGTTTGATATCAATTGTCTCCACGGAAGTGGTGGTAGGTATTGATCTCTAAGTGCTGAATTGCTGAGGATAATGACTGCCCACTTGCCCTAACACACGCGCACCTCCTCCATGTTGGTTTTTGCGCATCTCTCATTGTATTCTGTTGTGTCCTCCCGGCTTGTGTACATCGGCGTGCAGATGACTGACGGCGAGACTCGACGCCGCTGGAGTGTCGCTCGGTGGAGCCGACACGCGCTGAGGCCCACGCACCGTTCGCTGAAGCCTCCTCCCTACGACGATGCGCTCAGCTCCATCGGCAGGCCTCCGCGGCGGTCGGGCCGCCGGCGGTCACTGCCACTGCAGATGCTGTTTCCATGCACTCAGAATTGTTTCTGGTTGTGGCATTGCGTCTGCATCCTCATGTTATGCCTAGGGTCCATGTCTCGTGCTGTGTGGCCCTGCTTGTGTTGGTTTTTGCACATCTCTCATTGTGCTCTGTTGTGTCCTCCCGGCTTGTGTACATCGGCGTGCAGATGACTGACGGCGAGACTCGACGTTGATGGAGTGTCGTCCGGTGGAGCCGACACACGCTGAGGTCTTCTCGCAGTTCGCTGGAGCCTCCTCTCTCAGGCGACGCGCTCAGCTCCATCGGCAGGCCTCCTCGGCGGTCGTGCTGCCGGCGGTCATTGACACCGCAT
>SZWC01001556.1:231936-242662 GCA_023375785.1 Penium margaritaceum
AAGTGGCAGAGCTGCTGGACGAAGTCGGAGTGTCGGGACCAGCAGCTGCGACGGCAGCAGAGGCGAGGCGGCGCTCTCGCTGACGGCGCATAGTGGCGATGACGTGCGCCTCGTCCGTCGGGAGGGGGCACGTGTACCACCCGTGCCCGGGCTGACCACAGTTGTGGCAGACCGAGCCGCCACTGCTGGACCCGGTCGAGGACTGCGGCTGCTGCTGTTGCTGCGGACCCTTGCCTTTCTTGTTGCGGCTCTTCTTCTTCTTCCCCGAAGGAGACGAGGTAGCAGTGGCAGGGGAGGAGACAGCCACGGAGGCAACGACAGGGGAGGCGACGGCAGGGGAAGCAAGTGCCTCCGCGCGATGGAGCTGAGACTCCTGGTGAGCTTCCTGAATGCGGAGGAAGAGCTCGTATGCCCAGGGCATGAGAGTGCCCTGGGCCGCCATGGTGGAGAGAACGTCCTGGGGATAATGGACGAAGACGTCCGCGTACGCACTGGTGGCGCCGCGCTTGATGGTGAGGAGCGCGGATAGAGGGGGCGGAGCCGATGTGCCGAGACGACGAAGGATGTCCTCCGCTCGCTGCCAGTAGGCGGTGACTGTCTCGGTCTCTCCCATGTGCACGGAGTTGAACTCCCGAAGCAGACGGCTGATCTCAGCGTCGCTGGACAGGCGATGGGGCCTGGTGAGGACGTGCCATGCAGCTGCAAGATCAGGGATGGCGCCAGCGGTGAAGTCGCCGAGGAAGGGCTCCAAGGCAAGGCGGGAAGCGGGTGGGGCGACTGGGACAAGGGCGCGGACGGCGCGACCAGCGTCATACAGCTGATCGGCCTGGGTGGAGTCGTAGGGCAGGGTGTAGTAGGCCCACAGACCCTCACCCTGCGCCCAGATCCGGAAGCTGAGCTCCCAGCTGCGGAACTGCTCGCCGCTCTGAAGCGGCGGTGGAGGTGTCTCAAAGTCCTTTTGCCTGCGGCCGGCACCCAAAGTGGGGCCAAGGACGGAGGTCACCGTCTGCCGCTGGAGCTAAGTCTGCTGCTGTGCCAGGTAGTACGTGGCAGCGCACACAGTGGGGCTAGCATGCCCTGGGGGGATGAAGGACAGCGGCGCACTGGTGGCGCTGTGCGAAGCGACCGGCTGTAGTGCTGCAAGCTGCTGCGTCAAGGCGGCAAGCTGTTGTTGAAGAGTAGCGAGAGGGTCAGGGTGGCCGCCAACGTTGCCAATGGGCTGCTGCTGCTGCTGCTGCTGCTGCAAGGGCGGCGGCTGCTGCTGCTGCTGCAGCGGCGGTGTCTGCTGCTGCAGGGGCGGCGGCTGCTGCTGCTGCAGGGGCGGCGGCTGCTGCTGCTGCAGGGGCGGCGGCTGCTGCTGCTGCAGGGGCGGCGGCTGCTGCTGCTGCAGGGGCGGCGGCTGCTGCTGCTGCAGGGGTGGCGGCTGCTGCTGCTGTAGGGGCGGCGGCTGCTGCTGCTGTAGTGGCGGTGGCTGCTGCTGCTGCTGCAGCGGCGGTGGCAGTTGCTGCTGCTGCTGCAGCGGCGGCGTCTGCTGTTGTTCTTGTTGCTGCTGCTGCTGCTGCAACGGCGGCGGCTGCTGCTGCTGCTGCTGCGGCGGTGTCTGCTGCTGCAGCGGCGGTGGTTGCTGCTGCTGCAGCGGCGGCGGCTGCTGCTGGCGAAGCGGTGGCGGGTGCTGCTGCTGTTGCTGCAGCAGTCGCTGCAAGAAGGGAGGGGTAGGGGTCCCCCCACCAGAGGAGGACCCCTCATTAGGAGTCCCTTCCATTACGCTGCCCTTCGTTTGCTATCCTTTCCTCCTTTTTTTTGTTTTTTTTTTGTGTTGGTGACGTCAGCAGTGACGTCAGCAGTGACGTCAGCAGAGGAGTGCTGACATCAGCAGCGGTGGACGTTGGGGCCGCTGCTGATGTTGTTGCTCCTGATGCTGCTGCAGCCGCTGCCGCTGCTGCTGCTGCTGTGCTGCTGCTGCGGTTGCTGCCACAGCTGCAGTTGCTGCCGCTGCTGCTGCTGCTGCTGCTGCTGCTGCTGCTGCTGCTTGCTTGCTACTGCTGCTGTTGCTGCTGCTGCTGCTTGCTTGCTACTGCTGCTGCTGTGGCTGCTGCAGTTGCAGCTGCAGCTGCTGTTGCTGCAAGCTGCTGCGGCTGCTGCGGCTGCTGCAGCTCGCCGCTGCGGCTGTGCGCTGCTGCAGCCGCGTGCTGCTGCTGCTGCTGCCCGCTGCTGCGGCTGCTGCGTGCTGCAGCAGCTGCTCGCTACTGCGGCGGGTGGCTGCAGCGGGCTGCGGGGGTGGGGGATTTTTTTCTGTTGCCCGTTTTTTTTTTTTCTCTTTCCTTCTTTTCTCTTTGTCAACGGGCAGCAGCCCGCTGTCTGCAGCGAGCAGCGGGCTGCTGCTTGCCTGGCAGCAGCGAGCTGCTGCTCGCTGGCAGCAGCGGGCTGCTGTTCGCTGCTTGCTTGCTGCGAGCAGCGAGCAGCATCAGCCGCGGCTGGCAGCTGCTACTGCTGCGGCTCGCTACAGCAGCTGCTGCAGCTCGCTGCTGCTGCTGCACGCTGCTGCAGCTGCTGCGTGCTGCGACTGCTGCCTGCTGCCGCTGCCGCTCCTGCCGGCTGCCGCTGCCGCTGCCGCTGCTGCCTGCTGCCGTTGCAGGCTGCTGCTGCGGGCTGCTGCTGCCCGCAGCTGTTGCTGCTGCATGCTGCTGCCTCTGCTGCGCGCTGCTGCTGCCGCTGCCGCAAGCTGCTACTGCTGCCAACGCTAGCTGCTACTGTTGCGTGCTGCTGCGAGCTGCTGCTGCCGCCTGCTGCTGCTGGCGGTGCCAGTCACTGCACCTGGGTGACGTTCGCCGCTTGCGTCGTCGCCCGCAGACGTCAGACGCCGCCTGCCGCTCACCTCCTCGCGTCACGCGTGGCGGTCAGTGCTGCTGAAAAAATTTCGGCAGCATTTCCCCTGGCCCAGTGGCCGTGGGAAAAAAATCTGACGCCGCCACCAGGCGGTTCAATGCTGCCGGAAAAAAATCCGGCAGCATTTCCCCTGCACTGGCGCGTATGGAGGTCCGCCGGCGTTGTCTGGCACCTATTCGTCAGTCTGTCCCATCCATCACGTTGCACTGTGACAATGAGAGTGCCATGGCCATCGCCGACAATGACGGCGTGCATCACACACGCACAAAGCACATCAACGTTGAGTATCACTATGTGCGTTCATTGTTGCATGACGGTAGCATCAGCATCGTGTCGGTTGAGACAGCACGGCAGTTGGCTGACTTCCTGACCAAGGCACTGAAGCGCGACTCGTTCAAGAAAGCTGTGAGTTCGGTCGGTGTACGTTCGTGAGTGGCTCTCTCTTTATCTCTGCCTGCGTCTCTGCATGCCCTGGGGGAGTCTGGATATTGACCATGTCCCTGTCCGCCCATGTGCACTACGCCTGTGAGTCATGGGGGAGTGTTGGTTTTTGCACATCTCTCATTGTGCTCTGTTGTGTCCTCCCGGCTTGTGTACATCGGCGTGCAGATGACTGACGGCGAGACTCGACGTTGATGGAGGGTCGTCCGGTGGAGCCGCCGCACACTGAGGTCTTCTCGCAGTTCGCTGGAGCCTCCTCTCTCAGGCGACGCGCTCAGCTCCATCGGCAGGCCTCCTCGGCGGTCGTGCTGCCGGCGGTCATTGACACCGCATGTGCTGCTTGCATGCATCCAGCGCATCCCATTGCGTCTGCATCGTCATGCACTGCCTAGGGTCCTAGTTGCATGTTGCGTGGCCCTGTTTGGCAGCATAAACCGTTGTGGGCACTATCTGGGTTTAGGCTGCCATAACTCCTCGCTACTATTTTTCTAGCAGATTCTGACCGCACGGCTGCGTTCGCAGCGGCGGTATTATGGTATGGTCCAGTTTTCAAGCAAAACGGACGACGCCCAGGTTTTGGGCTGTCGGCTGTCTGGCAGGCCTCACCGAGAAAACCTGCCAGCCTGAACTGAGCTATTTTCTGATTGGTTGTTGAACTGAGTAACAAGTTCTACAGAGCTGGGGGGGGGCCTAGAACTTGGAGGGGTCTCCCATTGTTGTTCATTCTTCATTCCTAATCAGTCATTGTCAGTTTTCAGCTGCTTCTGCTACGCTCTGGCTCTGATACCAAAAAGGAATAGCCTATGCAGCGTGTTGGGGCAGCAGCGTTGTTGATGCAGCGTGCGGGCTTCCACGCTCGTTGCTTAGGTCAGCTGCCCCCTCAGTCTGCTGCTCTAGAGTCTAAGTCTGGAAGCTCTGGGTTTTGTTACTCAGAAACGCGCGCGCCAGAGTTAGCGCCAGAAAGCAGCTGAAAACTGACAATGACTGATTAGGAATGAAGAATGAACAACAATGGGAGACCCCTCCAAGTTCTAGGCCCCCCCCCAGCTCTGTAGAGCTTGTTACTCAGTTCAACAACCAATCAGAAAATAGCTCAGTTCAGGCTGGCAGGTTTTCTCGGTGAGGCCTGCCAGACAGCCGACAGCCCAAAACCCGGGCGTCGTCCGTTTTGCCTGAAAACTGGACCATACCATAATACCGCCGCTGCGAACGCAGCCGTGCGGTCAGAATCTGCTAGAAAAATAGTAGCGAGGAGTTATGGCAGCCTAAACCCAGATAGTGCCCACAACGGTTTATGCTGCCAAACAGGGCCANGGCGAACGCGATGTCTGGACGCGTCGTCGTCGCCAGGAACATCAGTGACCCGATGACTCGCAGGTACGTGGTCACGTCAACTGGCTCCCCCACAACAGCTGGGTCAGGACTCTTCAGCTTCACCTGGCCATCGGGCGACATGGGTGAGGATGCACTCGGCACGAGTGGCAGGTCCTCGGCGAAGCGAGTGGACAAGGTCTGCACATAGGCAGCCTGGTGAACGTGTAGGATGCCCTGGGAGCGATCATGCTCAAGCTCCATGCCCAAGAAGACTCGGGCAGAGCCAAGGTCTTTCATCTGGTAGGCGGCGTGTAGCAAGTCCTTGACACGCTGGATGGCGGCCGTGTCTGGCGACGCAATGAGGAGGTCATCAACGTAGACCAGAACCGCGGCGAAGGTCTGACCTCGCGGGCTGATAAACAGTGCGGGGTCAGCGGTGCTGCGCTGGAGGCCGCCACGGAGAAGCGTGCTGCTGATCTCCTTGTTCCAGCATCGAGGTGACTGCTTCAGGCCGTAGAGGGCCTTCCGCAGCCGTAAGACTCTCCCAGTGCCGTCGTCGAAGCCTGGGGACTGCGTCATGTAGAGCTCCTCACCCTCCAGTAATCCGTGGAGGAATGCGTTGCTCACGTCCATCTGATGCAGCTCCCACCCATGCTGGGCAACCAGGCTGAAGAGCGCTCGACTAGTGGAGAACCGACCGACTGGGGCGAAGATCTGGTCGTAATCGATCCCAGGGACCTGCGCGAACCCCTTTGCTGTAAGGCGGGCCTTGTACTTGTCCAAGGACCCGTCAGGTTTCCACTTGCGCCGAAAGACCCACTTGGCACCGATGGCCTTCCGACCTGGAGGAAGGTCGACGAGGTCAAACACGTGGTGCTGTCGGATGGCAGCGAGCTCCTCGGCGCAGGCAGCATCCCAATGTGCAGCCTCAGGAGAGGCTCGAGCCTCGCGTAGGGTGGAAGGGTCCTCTGGGCGCGCTGTGGACCGGACTGAGAGGGCGTGTGCATCACGAGCCCCAGGTGGGATGCGGGCGAGTGCAGCCACGACAGCATGCCGATGCTCGTGATGAAGCATGGCGTAGCCCAGTGCAGAACCTGGATGAAGGTCTGCGATGATGGCGGAAGTGGACAGGCCGAGAGCCTTTGTGCCAGGGTCCCCACTCACGACCGTGGGAGTGGAGGAGACACGTGGGGCTACAGGTGGTCGAGGTGCTGCGGGACGCGGAGCGACGGTCTGGCCTCTCACTGTCGGACGAGGTCGGAGGCTGCCGCCTGGGCCACGTGTGTAGCGCGGTCGGGCAGAGGACGATCCTGAGTCCGACGTGTCAACGNGACAGGCGCTGCTGGCTCGGAGGGGCCAGCGGACGTGACAGGGACTGTCGGCCCGGAGGGACCAGGGGACGCGACTGAGGCTGCTGGTCCGGATGGGCCAGCGGACGCGACAGGGCCGGTAGATGCGACAGGCGCTGCTGGTCTGGATGGGCCAGCGGACGCGACAGGGCCGGTAGATGCGACACGCGCTGCTGGCCCGGAGGGGCCAGCGGACGTGGCCGGGGCTGTCGTCTCGGAAGGGCCAGCTGACACGACAGGTGCTGCTGGCCCGGAGGGAACAGCGGATGCGACAAGTGCTGCTGGCCCGGAGGGAACAGCGGACGTGACAGGGACCGTTGGCCCGGGGGGGCCAGTGGACGCGACAGGGACTACCGGCTCAGAGGGACGGGGTGATGTGTCACCCGGAAGCGACAGGACGGAGGACGGACTCACCACTCCCCCACGCGACGGGAGGGACACGGACGAGCCGGACCGGATGAGGTCGCGGGGAAATAGGTCCTCGAAGAAGAGGGCATCGCGAGACTCGACGATGCAGTGGCGGGACGGGTCCCATCGACGCCGCTGGAGTGTCGCTCGGTGGAGCCGACACGCGCTGAGGCCCACGCACCGTTCGCTGAAGCCTCCTCCCTACGACGATGCGCTCAGCTCCATCGGCAGGCCTCCGCGGCGGTCGGGCCGCCGGCGGTCACTGCCACTGCAGATGTTGTTTCCATGCACTCAGAATTGTTTCTGGTTGTGGCATTGCGTCTGCATCGTCATGCTATGCCTAGGGTCCATGTCTCCTGCTGTGTGGCCCTGCTTGATGTCACTGAGTGTCGTAGGCACTGCCCGGGTTCAGGCAGCCAGAACTCGTTGCTACTATTTTTCTAGCTGATTCTGACCGCACGACTGCGTTTGCAGCGTCGGTATGATGGTATGGTCCACTTTTCATGCAAAACGGATGACGCCCGGGTTTTGGGCTGTCGGGCGTCTGGCAGGGCTCACTGAGAAAACCCTGCCTGCTAGAAAATAGGTCTAGGACTATTTCCTTATTGGCTGGTTAGCTGAGTAACAAGTTCTACACTAGTGGGGGGGGGAACCAAAACTTGGAGGGGTCTCCCATTGTTGCTCACTCTTCATTACTACTAAGTCACTTTCAGTTTTCGGTTGCTTTTTAGCGCTGGGGCGCGCGTTGCTAAGTAACAAATATAGAGCTTCCAGACTCTAGAGCAGCAGACTGAGGGGGCAGCAGACTTAAGCAACAAGCGTGGAAGCATGCACGCCTGCATCAACAACGCCGCTGCCTAGGTTCTCCAGCTCTCCATGCGCAACCACTCCAACACATGCAACCCACAAACACAACACACTGTCTGCATGCTCACAAGTGGATTCATGTTTCATGGAAGAAATCAAAGGGAGGATAGAAGAAGAACAAGAAGAAAAAGAAAACTGCGCAATTGATAGGGTCTTCTGCAGGCCCCATAAGTCCACCAGCTATACTGTACATGAAGCTTGACACACTCGTAGCAAGCACCTTGGCAAGATGTAGCTGCAAAGCTGCCCAAGCAAAACAGGGATGGACTCGGGTGAGATTGCCACCAAGATCAACATGGCTCCTTCGTCTTCAGCTCACACTGATGCTCGAACAGTGTCTTCAAACAACTTGTTCCTGTGCCCCATACCTAGGTTTTCTCAAAGAGGTCCGAGTCGCCTCTCTCCCCCTTCTCCAAACCACCCCAGCCACCAAATCACCAGAACAATGTGCAAGTGCTTAGTCCCGTGGGTGGAATGAAATGCATTCCCTGCATCGCGTGAAACAAAACGGCAAATGGCACTGCGAGGAACCGCGCCTCAAAGGTCTTCACCGTCGGTGGCAGACGTTATCTCGCCCGAGTCGGCGATGACACATCTAGTCTTGGGCCGGTCCATGGCGTCGGTGGGCTGAGCCTCGACGGCCTTCACCACGTCCATCCCACGCAGCACACGCCCAAACACCACGTGCTTGCCGTCCAGCCACGGCGTCTGCAGCGCTCTCGTGTGACGGCATGCGTGAGCGCAAGCAAACACGCAAGCTTCAATGTGAGCAGGCAAGCAAGCGTGAATGTAAGCAGGCAAGCAAGCGAACAGACAGGGGCGACACCACATGCAGTGTTACCCAGCATGCATGGGTTGCCCTACATAGGCCACCGAAGCTGGCAAGTCTAAGATGGTGGGCAGAACAAGCATGAAGGACCAGCCACACTCCTCCTTGGCAAGACTTTGCCAACTTCACTCCCCCCCCCCCCCCCCCCCCCCCCCCCCCTAGGCATGAGCATTCGAATGTATTCGTCCTCATTTTCAAGTATTCGTTATTCGTCTTTTTGCAGCATGAGGATATTCGCGATTCGAATACATAGACGAATACCCACGAATACATTCGTACATTCGTTCATTCGAATACATTCGCGAATGACAGACGAATACCAACGAACATCAACGAATACATGTACATTTTTGGCAGCAGGAAGAAAGGTAGGGTCATGGAGAGAATGGAATTTCTGGATAAAACTTGGTCATACAAAAAACATGACATTAGTGCACCGTGTCCAGCACCCTCTTCCCTTCTCCCTCTAACCCCCGATCTCTCCCAACCCTCTACTCCTTGGCCTTCTCCTTTCCCTTGGCCTTGCTGGCCTTCTTCTCCTTCTTCTTCTCTTCTTGAGGGTACTCCAGGTCCTCCAGCTCTGGCACCTCAATCCAGTTGCGCAGAGTCTGCAAAGACTCCACAGATGTCTCGGACAGCTGCCCACGGAACTCCGTCACGTTCTGCCTCCCGATGGAGAACAGACGCTCACAAGGCGTCGACGTGGCAGGGATGGCGTGCACAACCCTCGCTGCTCGGGCGAGCACGGGGAATTCCACTGCCCGCTTCCTCCAGAAATGGAGGATGTCCTCCTTTGGGCCCAGGCGGGGCTCCGCGCAGTACGAGTCCAGCTCCTTCTGCAAGGAGTGGATTTCCACCTCTGCAGGTGCTGCGTCCATGGCCCAGATGCCACCTGCTCCTGTGCCGAACACGTCGTCTTCCTCGTCGTTGCTGATGCCCACTGTTGCTGGTGCTGCTGCCGACGTTGTAGCTTCGTCTGCTTCTGCGTCTTCAGCAGCAGCAGCAGTGACGCCCCCCGATGCCTTGTACGCGTCCCAGTACGTGGGGTATTTCTCCCCACTCATGTCCGCCGTCCAGTCCTTGATGGGCCCGAGGAAAGTGGCGACTCGGCGCATGAGGGTCCAGTCGTCGTCGTCCGGCTTGAACGAGGACACATCCTTGTTGTTCTGCACGGCCAAAAACTTGATCATGGCCGGCTTCATGCCATGAAGCCGGTCCAGTAGTTCAACCGCTGAATTCCAGCGGGTTCGCGAGTCCAAGTCGAGGGCAAGCCACTTTGCGCGGGGAGTGTTCTCGATTTCTTTTTTCAACGCCTGCTCGCGCTGTGACGAGCTATTCACGAACGAGGCCATGCGACGTGCCTTCTTCAGCACCTTGCGGACAAATCGCGACTTCAGCACCTCGCCAACAACGAGGTTGAGGACATGTCCGGCGCAGTGGATGTAGTTGTCATCTGTGAAGTTTGGAAGGTCTTCGACGAGGTGGTCGTTCACCATGGCGGAGTTGCTGGATGCGTTATCCATGGTGATGCACCCCACACGATCCCAGCCGGAACTGCCCATGGACGACCTGCTTGAACGCATCGTACAGTCGCTCGGCGGTATGGCTGCCCGGCATGGGAAGGCATGCGAGGACAAAGGATCGCATGTCCCAGTTGGCATCGATGTAATGCCCTGTGATGCCGTAGTATGGGTCATTGGAGCGTGATGTCCACAGGTCCGATGTGAAGTTGATGTCCGCGGGGGCTGCAGCGATGATGGCGGCGATGGCTGGCTTGAAAACCGACGGGGCGTCGCGGATGTACCTCGAGTAGGTCGTGCGATGCATGAGCTCTGCCGCCCGGTTTGCATGTCTAAAAGCTTTCTGCAGCCACTTTGAGTCGACCACCGCGTACGCCTCTTTTTTTTCGACAAGCCACTTCCAAATGTAGGTTTGGAAGGTGTAGTTGTTGAACGTTGCGACGCCTGACAGAGATTCACCAATCTTGGTTTGCGATGGAACGACAAGGTCTTTGCGATGTTTGTTCAGGCAGCTCGGCGGAACGATTCCGAGTTCGACGAGCGGGTCGAACTTATCCTTGTGGAAGACAGCCAGGTGGCTCCATGCAGCTGCCGATGTGCGGCCCGGGCATGACACACTCAGCGGCTGGCCTTTCCACATGCAGCCNTAGATGCAGAATCCACGGTCGCCCCTCACATCGAAGTGCGTCCAGAGGGGATGTCCGGCCTCTGTTGTCTCGTTCGCAGCTACGTTGTTGGCAGGTGTGTTCGCAGGAGTGGCGTCAGGAGAGGGTGTGGTGGTGGTGGCTGATGTGCCACCACTTGGCGTCGAAGTGGACGCCATCATTCGATGAAAAGAAGGTTTCAAACTGCCTGAATATGTACTGAGAACGTCGCGACGTCGCATGCAAAACCGACAATAATTGTACACACGAGTGCGATTGGACAAAGTCATTTTTTGACTCTTTCGTCGATGCGCATCTGACGGTGCGCACGACGACGTCGGGTGAGCGGCAATAATGTGCAGGCCGACGTCGTCCCCGCCAGCCAGACGAAGTCGGACCGCGGATGCGCAGATAATTTCCCCCTTCCGCAGGTGACGGGCTCCGAAGACCACCAATGTACACGAATAC
>SZWC01001556.1:250495-276279 GCA_023375785.1 Penium margaritaceum
GTGTGTGTGTGTGTGTGTGTGTGTGTGTGTATGTGTGTGTGTGTGTGTGTGTGTGTGTGTGCGTGTGTGTGCACTGTTCGTCCTTGGGTCATAGGGAGTGTTGTTAATGGGCGTAAGAAACTCGTGTGATCTCTTGACTCTGTTCATACACACACATTATCACTATAGGTGACTAAGCTGAATTAAAGCTCTTGGATGCAATACGGGTGCACAAACGATGGATCATGCACTACTGGCGTCTCAGCCGAGTGCAAAGGAGGCACCTGGAGCATCAATTCTAAATGTGCTTGAGAGCTTGATTGTTGTAATCAGCTTAACATCCTTGGTTTCTGCTGAGCATAACGTTGAAAATATAGCAGGGAGAGCATGCATTCACATATGCTTCTGGTCAATGTGGTCGATAATGGCTTTAGTCATGCATGTATCGAAGAGGTGATGCTTGGTTATTGATCCCTTGGGATCAAATGACCAGGTTTTCCAGGCATGTGAGAAGCCACCGGAAGCTCGCTTATCTACCGGTTTGGTTGGATTCTTGGGTGGCTTCGGGGCCCCACGTCAAGTCTCTTGCATGGGTGGTTGGGCTTCTATCACCTCGTTGCACTACAACTCTCACTTCACTTGTGATCGCTAGTTTCACAAGTAACGTCCCTGCTTGCTCCAGTCTATGGCCGTGCATGTGGTACCCACCTTGGGTGTGTCACACTTTGCATCCTAGGAAGCATTTCTACATGCATTCCTCATGAGCTACACAGACCACCCACTACTAGTTTTTCTATTGATAGGAGAAAAATCTTTTTGTAAGTTTTATTCAAGCCGATGATTAAATTGGACGCCACGATATTCACAACGACAAAGACTGGCATCAAGCGGATGTTCGTAAGATTGGAAATCTTTGGCATTGATGGAATGAGAGAATCCTCTTAGCTACATTTTGTGTGAGAGATCACAGTGTGGTGAGCACAACATAACAAACAACACTTGGATTGGTCAAGAGAGAGAAAATATATGAAAGAAAATTAGAAGTCGTGAACAAAAAACACAAGTGTGAGGATTGCGTCTCACTCACATGCGTGTGTCAATATGTACATGTCCAACCAATCGGTGGAAAATAGACCAATCCAGCTGCAAGCTCCAAGACAACCGCTGGCTAGCATCCGACAGGTGTACAGGCTCCTTGGTTGTCTGAATGACAGATCGAAAGAAGTACCAGGTGCAGAAACAGAAACTCTATACAACTAGATCATGAACAAGCAAGGATATCACCACTAGGAAAATTGACCCCGGGAGGTGGTCACCAAGGAAACTCTAGAGAGCACATGAGGACATGCTAGTTGAGGCTCATACTAACAAAGTAGTCGTCGAGCGTCTCGGCATCCCAGCAAACCATGGCGACAAGGCCAAAGGTCACCATGACGAACACACTAACACTCCCACATGACTTGTAGACGTCAGTTAACACAAGCAAGCAAGGGTCACATAGCGATGCCCACGACAGTGCACAGCAAAGGGGCACGAGACATGGCCACACAAAAGAAATGGCCGAAAAGAGGAAGCAACAAGAGTGGGGAGACAAAACATGGAGGAGCATAAGCAACTGCAAGAAGCCCAACATTGCGTACCACAAACTTGAACTTGCCATCGCACGGAGCTTTTGTGACAAACTATGCACATGGTTGCCACGTGTCAATACCCACGGCACAAAAAATACCACATAAAACATTTTCATGTAAAAAATGATGCTCAATGTTGATGTGCTTTGTGTACATGTGACACCTGCCATCATACTCTGCTATGCAACGTGTGCTTACATTGTTACAGTAGATGGTGATGGAGAGGATCGGTTCTCACTATTGTTGTAAGAGATGACATAATTGGACGTTCTCACCAACCCCAGCTTCTAATGCAACATACTCAACCTCATTCAAGCTCTGCATCATGCAACCCTTGTTACCACTCTTCCATGAGATGGATGTGTCTCCGACAAGGAAGATGTAGCCAAACCAGGTATGTACACTTCGATCGTGGACCCAATTACTATCATTGTATCTGTTAACAGCCATAGACGGTTGTACGCAAAAGCACAAGCCCGAGCGTGGGGTAGACAAAATCCATCAAGAAACACGTAGTGTAGCATGTAGATGGAGCTAAGGCAAATGTTGTGAGAACCACAACAATAATTTCACATCAAAGGCAGCATCTACGCGCCTCGTGGTCAAGGAACATAAGGGAGCCAATGATTCGGATGTACGTTGTGACATTGACAGGCTTCCCAGGATGATTTTAGACTGCTGACATGAGAAATATATGTCTAGTGGGTACTATAGGTATGGATAAAGAAGGGAATATGGCCAACAGGTTAGCAAAACGCTCCCCTAGCATCCTGACATAACTAGCCTGATGTAAATGCAGTGTGAAATGCTTGCGTTCATGCTCAATCACCATTCTGAAGAAGATACCAGCTAGACCAAGATCCTTGATTCTGTTCATAGACAAGAGGAGATCATTTATAGCCTCAATATCATAAGGGTCATGGGATGTGATCAAGAGCTCATCCACATATACTGAGAAAACGACAAGGGGTGCAAAGGAAGTACTCACAAATAGAGTTGGGTCAACTGTCTTGCAATGATACCCTCCTCGCTCCAAGGTAGTGGATATCTTAAGGTTCCAATGACATGGAGATTGTTTCAGATCATACAATACCTTTTGGAGGTACTAGACCCTGCATGTGCCATCCTCAAACCCTGGAGGCTGGACAAGATAGATCTCTTGGTGAAGATTGCCGTGTAGAAATGCGTTGGTCACTTCCAACTGGTGGAGCTCCCAAGCATGCTCAACCACCAAAGTCAACAAGGCCTTTGCCATGGTGGACTTGCCAAGAGGTGCAAAGGCGGCATTAGATTCTATGCCAGGCACTCAAGAGAATCCCTTGACCGCAAGATGGGCCTTGTACCGTTCCAGTTAGCCATTGGGCCTCTCTTTTCTTTGAAATACCCAACAAGGTGACATGGTCTTGCGACCAGGTAGGAACCTCACCTTCTCATCGACTCGATGCTCCTCAATTGCAGCAATCTCCTCATGAATAAATTGCTCCTAGAGTGTTGTATTTGCAGCAAAGCGGGTTTGTTGCACTGTGGCCGGTTTGGGCACACATGTCGTAATGCCACTCGTTAAATAGTGCTGTGACAACTGAGGGACATGTGAGAGGCCGAATAGAATCAGGTTTCATAATAGCATGGTGGAACTCTTCAGTGATGAGAGAATATCCAAGCACTGTGTAAACATGTAACATAGTTGTCACCGGGCCAAGATCATCAAGAACAGAGGCAGGAGTAGGGTGTGTGGGGTCAACAACATCATTGTGAACTGGATGGGCCGACAGCATGGTCCCAGAGGAAACCTTCATGACAGTGCGACTAGCAGACGGGGCATAATGAGGTGCATACTGCAAGGGTCTCGGATGACTGTTAGTCACATGAATGAACAGCGATGAGATAGGGGACTGCAAGGGTGTGACTTGGTCTGCTGAAAATGGGAGTCTAGCCGGTGACGTAGGCAATGGTGTTGGTACCAAGAGCAACGCAACGGGAGACAACAATGCTGATGCAACGTGAGACAACATAGTTGACACAAGTATCCATGTGGGTGCAAGAGGAGGTGAAGCAGGTAATGAGTCATATGCAACAAGAGATGAATCAGGTGACTGTGCAGACACAACATGAGATGACGTAGGCAATGCTACACATGCTACTGGAGATGACAAAGACAACGAAGATGCAACAGGAGATAATATAGGCAACGAGGAAAATGGGACAAGAGATGAAATGGACGGTGACATTCATGCAAAATGGGACGATGTAGCCGAAGACATAGAGCAAGATATAGAGTGCAGCCATTACTGAAGGATAACATACAGACACAATCTCCCCCTCGATGATAGAAGGGCACAAACGATGGGACAAAATGAGAAATATTGCAAGAGAAATTGCTCTCAAAGAAGAGAGCAGCGTGAGACTCAACAACCCGACTACGCTCAGGGTCCCAAAGCGTCGGGCCTTGGACTAAGAGGAGACGCAAAGTAAAAGACATAGACGACCTCAAGGCGAAATCTTGCCTTCACATTGGTCATCAGGCCACAATGTAACGTGTCTCAGTAGAGACCAAGAAGAACTAGATGGCTGGAAAAATGCAGCAAAACTACGCCGGAACAGCGAGAGAAAGGGAAGTCCATGTTCTGATCATCATCCATGTCATGTCTGTCACTAGGTAGTGACAGACAGTTAGCTGACCTCAAGCACAGGTACAAAGAGGATGTTGGGTAAGAAGACATCTCCCAATAAACCCACAAAATGCACAATACCAATACCTTGGACTCACAACATCTAGCTAGAGCCAGTGCAGACGAAGCGTATGTCACCAACAGGCTCTAACATGACAAACGCGACACAAGAGGACATCAAATGATCAATGGCTCTAGAGTCAATGATCCAAAATCCACTCAACACATGTGATGGGGCAGTCACATGACACTACGAGACATTACAAACAAGTCCAAGAGAGCGTCTTGGCATATCCAAAATTCATACCAAGGAGACGAGGCAAGATAAACGAATGCCAATGCTCAATCCAATTCACATGCAACAAAGCTCCACCAGACGACGTGCCCAAGAGGGCTCCATTCGACGAGCAACATTGATCGCACCCTTCCAAACCCCTCTTTTCTTGGGTGGACGAGCTCCAATCCGGTGGACAAGCTCCTTCATTGATGAGCTCGTCAATCAAAAGGCTCATGGATGGAAGAGCTCATTGGTTGACAAGCCCATCGCATGACGGAGCAAGGGATGTGGGAAGTTACAAAGCAGCTTCTCGTTAGTAGATGTTGCCTTAGCAATTGTTGCTGCTCTTGCTGTGGACCCACTACTAGTTGAGCAACGAGATCATTGATTCTCCTATTGCGTGAGTAACAATCTCACTGTCTCTGCTGCTGCTGCCGCTGCTATTACGGATGCTACTGGTGCTGCTCTCTTGGTATACTTAGTGTGGTTGATGCACTTGTTTTTGCTGCTGCTGCTGGCGCTGATGCTAGAACTGCCCTTGCTACTGATGCTCATGCTGCTACATCTTCTACTGCCTATGCAATGTGGTTGTCTTCGTCATAATGTTTGCTGGTGCTGTTGTTGATCTGTTGTTGCTGCCATTGAGAGTTGTTGCTCCTATTGTGATGAGGACAGCGGATACAAATTGCTACGTTACTACAACTGTTGCCACTGTTGTGGCGGCCTAAGAGGCCACCACTCCCGCTTCACATCGCCGCCAAGAAGGCCGATGCGACAGGGGAAACTGCTTAAGAAATTTGCAACATTCTGCCTCCTGCTCCGTTGGAGGACAGTGTGTCGTGAGCCCTCACCTCAGGGCCTCCACACTGCCAGGGCATGTACGCCCCACCCAGCCTAGCCTGGATGCTTCCATTACCGTTGTTGCGTGCCATATGGTGGAATGAAGAGGTCGTGTATCTCTGTAGCTCTTACATCAGGAAGGAAGGAGAGAACCCTCCTAGCACTATCTAGTTTGAGATATCACATTTTGGTAAAATCAGAATAACGAATGCCGCTTGGATTGGTAGAGAGATGGCACAGATGTGCATGAAAGAATAGTAGTAAAGAAACAACACAAGTGTGAGGAAACAGTCTCACCCATATGTGTGCATCGAAACACACAAACAAATGCAAGCTGATAACAATTGGAGAGCACGCGTGACACGCGACACAAGTGAAGGGTCAAAACGCCATGGATTTTTGTCTTGGGAGATAGACAAAAGGATCGAGAGTAAGTGAGACACAAGGCATCAAGGTGCTAACAACAGGAGAGAGTGAGCGAGCAAGCAGCAAGCTTACTCTAGCTCGCTATCCTTGAGGTTGGTTGATTCCACCCATCTACCCGCAACTGTGGCACAACCTATCAAGTGTATCACCAGCCATGGAAAACATCAGGTTACGGGTTTGGGTGAGAATCTAGCTATGTTTGTAACAAACATGCACACACGCATGAAGTGAATGTATGCAAAGCTGATGACGCTCTTTGGCCACTTGATTGAAGGAGTGACATGTCACACCCATGTCACCACGATGAAACAGCATGTAGGGTTGTCTCTCTCTAGTTAGTCACCTCCATCAGTGTGGCGGGTGTGCAACGAGACCATGGGTCACGTGTGGTAATGACACAAAACCAACCCTCCCCCATGACCCACAATCAACTTGCACACAGACACTCATAGGCATAACACCAACGTCAAAAGAAGTGACACAACACAGGACCGTACACATGCACTCGCACAACAGATCAATCAAGAGCATCACGAGTGCAACGCAGCCCTACGGCGTGGATTACTACCTTGAAGACATTGCTCCTTAGTATTTGTGTAAGGAAGTCACCTCGTTGCTCACAGGTGTCAATCTACACAATCTGAACATCGCGTGTAGCCACACGCTCAAGTACAAGATGATGCTCCACATTGATATGCTTTGTGCAAGTGTGATACATGTCATTATGCTCAGTAATAGCTTTCGTGTTTTTATTGTCGTAGCGTAAAGTGATGCAGCGAATGGGAGCACGTAACTGCTGCAACAAATGACACAAAAAGATATCCTCACAGGTACTTGCACCAAGAGCGACATATTGTGCTTCACCAGAGTTGCTTGCCACACAACCCTGCTTTCCAATTTTCCACAAGATCGTTGTCCCATCAACGAGGAAGACATAGCCAATGTGCTTGCAAGCATCCGTATCATGCGTCCAATCACTTTCAGTGTACGCGTCAACAACCACTAACAGCTGCACCTGGTAACAGAGACCAACTCGGGCAGTTGGAAAGCACATACCAGACAACATGCAACACGACCTCCATGTTGCATGGTCGTGCTCATGGTCACCATGAGAACTAAGCAAGGAAGTTCAGAGCAAAGGCAACGTTTTCTCTTGTGTTGGCAGCAAGTACATCACGGATCCTATGCCTCGTAGGGAGTCGGTCACATCTAGTGGCTCTCCCAGCTTTGACACGTCCACCTTTTTCAGCATCTGCCCGACGAGCGTCATCGGTGTTGACGTAGTGGGCACAGACTCAAGCAGGGAGCCAAAGCGCTCCTCAAGCTCCATGCCGGGAAAAGCACAAGCTAGACCCAAGTCTTTCATCATGTACGCAGTTTGCTGCAGGAACTTCATGGCCAACACTGCTTCTCGGCTCGGTGACGCAATCAAGGAATCATTGACATACACAAGGATGGTTACAAATGGTGTAGACCGTGGAGTGACAGAGAGCGAGGTATCCACTATGCTATAGCTGTACCTCACCCCCTTCACCAGAGTGGAGGTGATCTCCTTGTTCCAATACTATGGTAACTCCTTGAAGCCATATAGGTCTTTCATAGTTTTCAGACTCTATCAGTGTTGTTAGAGAACCCTGGAGATTGCACCATATAGATCTCATCCAACCGTCCATGTAGAAAGAGGCTGTTCACATCCATCTGCTCAAGCTCCCAATCATGGTGTGCTACGAGACTCAGGAGGACTTCAGCTGTGGTGAAACATTCAACAAGGGAAAATGTCTTGTCAAATTCACTGCCGGGGACTTGAGAAAATCCGTTGGCAGTGAGACGTGCCTTGCACTTGTTGAGCTCACCATTGGACTTGTACTTCTGACGAAACACCCAATGTCCATCGATGGCCTTCCGTTTTGGTGCAAGATCGACTAGCTCATATATGGCATAGTCGTAAAGAGCTCTAAGCTTGTCCCACATGGCAACCTCCCATTGCTGTGAGTCAGGCGCTGCACGTGCCTGCCGAACCGTGGTCGAAGGTCATTCAAGGAGGACGTGGAAGCAATGACATTCTATGACTGTGCCAAAGATGGCGGCTTCTAGCGCAAGCTCGTAATCTAACATGAGCAGTGCATACCCAAGGAAAGAGCTAGGGTGGAAAACCCCTATGGCCAAGCCCAAGGCATCCATGCCCGTCGGCAACGCTTGGGGATTCTCATATTGTCACTTAGAAAGACGGGTGGAGGACGCTACGACATTGGATGAGCAGGTAGGAAGTGTGCAGAGACTCTCTCCACGTACAAAAGGTTCGACGGGTATAGGACAGGGAGGATCACCAGGCGGAGGCTGATCAGGGGCATATTGACTGGGCACGACAAGGGTGAGTGGACTGGATGGGGTCACAGAGGAGTGTCCAGGATGCACGGACTCAGATGGAGCTGGTGAGGACACGACATGGGATGCCGGAGCTCCAAGCGAGCTAGACAACATGAACGAAGGGGACCCAGAGGACGGTGCAGGCATAGTGCCGGGTACTTGGAGATGCTCTGAGGGTGAAGGCTACGGGGAAGGGACAACGGCAGGGACTATAGGGATAGTAGGAACCGCTGGGCCGACCTCCCCCCACAACCAAGAGAACGACAGCAGGGAGGCAGCAGACGAATGACAATTGAGGTCATAGAGAAACACAGACTCGAAGAACAGAGCATCACGGGACTCAACGCCACGCTGGCGCTCTGGGTCCTAGAAGCGCCGGGCCTTTGACTGGGCAGAAACACCCAAGAAGCGGCAGAGACATCCACACAAAGAGAGATTCCCATCATGAAGGTCTTCGTGAAGCCATATAGATGCAATGCTTCTCCGGACCCGAGCAAGGGGGAGGTTGGCATGAGTGTCATACCAGAGTTCAAAAGGGATGATAGTGTAAAAGAATGGACTGTGTGGAACAAGGTTCCAGACCTAGGTCATGTAAATCATGGCCTTAAAGGCAAACAGAGGTGAGAGACCAAACAAAAGAGAAAAGACAAAAGGGTATGGACGCCATCGGCAAGTGTCCGATTCCAACACTCATAAACCTTATTTTGCTATAGTGTGTAGGGAGCCAAGGTCTTCAGAAAGACCCCTTGAAACTCAAGGGACCTGGCGGTTGCACCAAGGAACTCACCGCCTTGGTCATTACAAAAGATGCGCAAAAATTGCTGACACAAACGTTTTGCTTGCACCAGCCAGGACTTGGTGACTACAGAAACATCACTTTTCTGATGAAGAGCAAAGATCCAACAAACTGTGGGAAGTTATCAGTGAGACAAAAGACATACCATCCAACACCCCTAAGGAACTCATGGGGAAGGGGACCCATGACATCAATGTGAACAAGGTCAAGGGGGTGAGAGGACCGAGAGTCAGAGGAGGCGAAGGGAGAATGATGCATCTTATCCTGGGTACAGTCAAGACAGTCAGAGGGACAAGGCGAAGGAAAAGTGGATGTGGACAAGCCAACAGCAACTTGAAGCCTGAACATGCTAGTGGTAGCATCAGTGTGCACATGGCCAAGACAGCGATGTAAGAATTGAATTCCATCGTGGGAGAGAGAGGACGCGATATGGACGAGAGAACAGCCAATGTTGGTGTCACGTTCAAGCCATGTGAAATGGACGGCTAGAATTTTCCTAACAAGGAGTGGACCTGCCTTCATCATCCACAGAAGGAAACAAACCCCCGTGCTCTGGTACCAGTAGGCAGTCAAAGTAGTCAAGCTGACATCAGTTGGAGAGCACGTGTGACACATGGCGCAAGTGACAGGCTAGAACGCCATGGGTTTTTGCCATGGGAGTTAGACAAACATATTGAGAGTAAGTGAGGCATGAGGCACCAAGGTCTTAACAACAGGAGGGAGCAAGCGAGTGAAAAGCGAGCTTGCTCTAACTCGCTATCCTCGAGGTTGGTGGATTCCACCCATCTACCCACTTAATCAGCACAACCTGTCAAGTATATCACCGGCCAAGGAAACCGGCACAAAGCAGGTTTGGATGATAACCCGGCTCTGTTTGCAACAAATATCCACACATGAATGAAGCAAATGTATGAAAAGCGAATTATGCTCTTTGGCCACTTGATCAAAGGAGTGGCTCGTCGTGCAGTGATGTCACCACAATGAAGCAGCCCTCAAGGTTGTCTCTCTCATACGAGAGTTTCTCTCATATACATGATTTTAGCTTAGTGAGCCAGGTTGCTGATCCCTTGGGACCATACGTCCGGTTTACACCGGCGTGAAATGAACCACTTGGAGCTCGTTCGCTCCAGGGTTGGGTTCGATCTCTAGGTTCCATTCGGGCCCTACGTCTTGGGTGGCCCGGTCAACACGCACTTATCATTTCACTCATTCCTTACTCACTCACTTGTTTTTTCCTCATTATTCTACATGAAAGTGAGCTTGCCCCGATCCATGGCATCGCACTGTTCCTTCTACCTGCTTGTTCACTTGCTTATCACAGTAACCTAAGCTACCTACACAAGCAAGGATAGCGCCATTGAGAAATTGGACCCCCGGAGGTGGTCACCAAGAAAAATCCAAAGTGCACATGAGGACGCTCTGGCAAAGGCTGATGTTGTAGTCATCAAGCGTCCCAACATCCCAGCAAGCCGTGGCGACAAGTTGAGAGGTCACCGTGACGGACACTCCAAGAGGGAAAACCGGTGATGACCATCCGTCACTGTTTCTTATTGCAACCTTTTCCCTCTCTGAATTCAAATCCTCACCTTTTTTTCCATCCATTTCGAACAACTGGGGACTAATATTGTGCCCTTCTGGAATAGGGACAGCCAGTACACGCCCACAAAAATTCGAAATGGACCAGCCGTGTCATGTCCGCAGACGTGATTTAACATCAAGTGAAGCGGTCGGGGCCGGTGATACCGACTTTTCTCGCTCGACCTCGAGTAGGGAATCATCGACTCGTGACGCTTGGATGTCATCAACGTCCAAGAGTGTTTCGTGCCCCCAAGGGGTGTTCCTGGGTGGCCGAGTGGAATCGCGTGGAGAACCTGAACATATCCGTCAGTGAAAATGCCGATCACCCCCTATTTTGTCAGGCATGACCCTCATATACCCCTCTATTGGAACAGTAAGCCCCATCTGACCCTCTGTCAGAACGATAAGCCCCATGTGCCCCTCTGCCAGAACGGTAAGCCTCATCTGCCCATCCGCCAAAATGATAAGCCTCATCCGCTCCTCCGCCAAAACGATAAGCCTCATCCGCCCCTGTCCAGCAACAGAAAAGGCCCAATGTGCCACCCCGTTTTCACAATGCTCAGACAGCGACGCATGTCGCTACTTAAGCATAAATCGGGCATGCTGTGCTAGAATGTGGCCCTCCATTGCGGCCGTTGCAATGGAGGGGGGGGGGGTTGCCGGCCGACATCCGTCAGTCGGCACTTTGTCAACCGCCCCCCACCCCCCCTTCGCAGCCCATCAGCCCATCCACCCGCCCATCGATCAAGGCCCTCCCGATTGAGGATTGCGTTGGAACGGGCAGCCAGTGGGCTGCCGGGAGGCGGTGGGGAGTGGGGGGGGGGGGGGGGGTTCGCCAGGGATTCCAGCCGACGGGCGTCCGTAGGAATTCCCGATCCATCAATGGGGAGTCGAAATTCCTTTTTTGTTTTCTTTTGCATGTTTTTCAACTTTTTTCCCTCGTTTGAAATAAAAATACTACACAAACCCACTCCCTCATTGCACCCAGGATTTCTGGGTTTATTTTTACACAGGCACTTACTAGGCCCCGTAGTAGCGGGGCCTAGCAAGTTCCCTTTCAACGCATGGGGAGTCTCGGACCCCACATGCAAACTCCCCGCAAACGACTTACAAAAACAACGAACCCTTCTATGAAGGAGTTTGTGATAGTTGGGTAGAAAAATGTGACATCAGCATGTCGACGCCGCATCCATGCGACGTCCGCATGCTATTTTTTGGACAGTAAAAAGGGGTACATCGTTTGTTTTCTATGCCTCAAAACTTGCGTCCATGCAGAAGGGGCGAGTCAGGCTTATTGTTCTAAGGGCAGGGGCGGATGAGGCTTATCGTTCAGGCGGAGGGGCAGATGAGGCTTATCGTTCTGGCAGAGGGTGAGAACATTCTTGGAAACTTCCTAGCTCAACTGTTCACTAGCCTGGCACCACTGATCTGGCTAGTTGACTCACATGTCATGCAAGGAACAGTGAGAGCAGGATTGGAACACATCATGTGAACCAATGCTTTGCTTAAGCATGATACAGAATGAGTGACAAGGAAGAAGGTCAGGTCATAAGTGTCGTCTGCTAGCGGCGGTGCGCCGACTGGTCTCCGTTTCCAGCTTCGGACAAACCGGTCAAAAACCACATTTTTGGCTATATCTCCTTGCTCAGGCATCTGAATCAAGAGCCGTCAAAAACAAACAGAATCGTACTCAACAAATGCCCACACACCATGGTTCAGTCACCAACAAGTGTCTGATAAATGGAAAACCTGCAACCGGCCAGTTGGCCTCACTACCGAAAAGCTTAGAACGGTCGAGCCTGAGCCCCAGCTCCTCACGAGTGTCACCGGTGGATAGTCGTGGAGTCTCGGACACTCCTGAGGCCACGTCTGCTCCCCCGCTGGTCTGAGGTGGCTGTCTTGCCAGGGATCTGGACGAGCATGGACATGAGTCGAGGGGTCACCGTAAGCAGTGGACAACATCAGAGGGGTGGATGGAGCTTATCCTTGTAACGGAGGGGTGGATGTGGCTTATCGTTTCGGCGGAGGGGTGGATGGGGCTTATTGTCCTAAACAAGGGGATATGGGCTTTCCGCACCATATCCGCGGCAGGCTTTTGTTTTCACCTTATTCGGATACAAAACTAATCTAATTTCCAACTGTCGCGGATTAAGACACAAGGGGAAAATGACCAGGTCCGGAAATACTTTGAATTACATTCCTTGCAAATTAAGCGGGAGTGCGGTAAGAAAATGTGTGGAAGCTTCCTACCAATATTGCCGCTGACTAGGCGTCAGTGCTTGGTCAGACAGTGACGAGAGTCACAAGTCGTGCACATAATGGCAAGGATCTGGCTAAGCGACACAAGGCAAAGTGTGAGAATGCTTCAATAGCATTTGCAGAGAGAAATAAAAAATGACAGGTCCATGGCATAAGTACCTGCCGCGGCGCACGGCGGGTGTCGCAGTGTTACCACTGGGGTCCGTTGTAATCCCTGTACTGTGACATCGATGCATCGATATACATTGATGTAACATCGATGCCGTGGTTTCAGGTTGTTGCTGGAGTGTGCTTGCGAGCGAGCTGGCAGGTCCCGCCAGAACCTCACCGACCACGTGGTTGGTACCGACCATCGTACAAGTTATATGCGCTGGTCCATCTGATGAGACACACCAGATGCATGGTTTGTCTCATCAGATGGATTTCACAAACCGGGCGAATTCATGTCGGGTTCGTCAACAACCTTTGTCGGTTTGTGATAGTATGAATTGTGCAAAAACGTGAGATGTAACCTCTCAGTCGAACGGTCCTCGCCTTCTGCACGAGGGCAGGCAGCAACACCAACGTGCAAGCCAAAGGGATGAGTGGCGGCATTAATTATTGCGTTGAAAGATAGAGATTAATTAGGACGAAGATGATGTTCGATATGCAAACCAGACGGTTTTTTCAGCAATACTTCATGCATCCACAGATCGACGCGATGCTGCAAACGCCTCCACGAGCGTGTGAGCCTTACCTCGCAGGCTGTAGTTGCACCTGCTATGACCACGCAACTGTCGAGCGAGAGGGGAGCAAACAATTTACGAGCTGGTCATGAACAGGTGTGTTTCGAATAACTTCTTTTGATACTGGGTGTTCATAGATTCAAAGTCTGGCTTTCAAGACAAGTCTATACAAATCACCCACCTTGATGTAACAATTTAGAAACACATCGATACAACGATGTAAACATCGATGTTTCGAGATTCGAGGTGCCCCTGGAAACACTTGTATAGGTCGACAGGAACATCACAAATCACAACACTCCCCCATGACCCGATGGTACGCATGTCCATACACGTGCAGCACTGAAACGAGTACAACGACGAGTGCAGAAATAGTCATGACATAGGCATAGACACACCCCGCACTCAACCACTCTTAGGCAAGGGGCAAATCCCAATGTAACAAATGGCCACCAGAAACTTCCCGCGCGCCAGTGCCTTCGTCAAGAAGTCAGTACGCTGCATGTCAATGCCGACCCATATGACGGAGATCACGTGTCACTCCACTAGATCACGCATTAAGTGATGCTCAACCGCAATGTGCTTCGTGCGAGCATGAAAGACACCAGAGTTCTCCGCAATGGCAAGAGCACTCTTGTTTACATAGCGAAGAGCAATGGCGAGCACTGATTGGCCGAGCTCAAGGAACAAACACTGCAACCACACTGCCTCAACAGTCCCTACACCAAGAGCAATATCCTCTACCTCTGATGAGCTACGTGCAATGCAGCCCTGCTTCCCACTATGTCAAGACACAGTGGTACCATCAAGCAGGAACACGTAGTAGGTGCGACTGTGTCCATCTAGGCTCCGGGCCCAGTCGCTGTCGCTGTAGCCGTCAAGAACCACCGAGCATTATCGGCGAAAGCTGAATTCGAGGTACGGCATGGAAATCATGTACCCCACCACTGGCATAGTCGCCTGGAGGGCTCTAGTACATGGAACTTGACAAAAATGTATAAGGAGGTTGACAACAAAACCAATGTCGGGGCGTGAGGTAGTGGCCAGGTACATCAGAGATCCGATGAGGCAGAGGTACAAGGTCACACCCACTATCTCCCCCAGCTGTGTGGGATTGTCCACCTTTAGGGCATCCTGCCCATCAAGTGTGAGAGGTGTGGAGACCGTGGACACTACGCCAAGTAGGTCACTGAAGCACTCCCTCACAATGCGTGCGTATTGGGCCTAATGCAACAGAAGCGTCTGGCGTCTGCGGTCTCGTACGATCTCCATGCCAAGAAACACAGCTTCAGGACCAAGGTCCTTCATCTTATAGGCAGTTTGCAGGACCATCTAGTCCTCCTTCATGGCCTCCATGGAGGGAGATGCGATCAGGAGGTCGTCCACATAGACCAGGATGGCGGTGAACCGCTCAGGCACCTCTTGGATGAAGAGAGAGGGATCTGCCTCGCTTTGTACGTATCCCGCACGAGTGAGAGTGCCTGTGATCTCCTTGTTCCAGCACCAAGGAGACTGCTTGATTCCATACAAGGTCTTACACAAGCACCATACCTTTTCACTATCCTCAAAGACTGGTGGTTGGGTCACGTAAATCTCCTCATCCAGAGAGCCATGGAGGAACGTATTGTTCACATCCATCTGGTGTAGTTCCTAGTCATGCTGTGCCACCACACGAAGCAGAGCACGAGCTGAGGTTATGCGGCCGATAGGGGCAAAGGTGTCAGTGTAATCAACACCCTCCACCTGAGAGTACCCCTTGACGACCAAGCGAGCCTTGTGGCATTCTAGTCAGCCATCTAGTTTCACCTTCTTACAAAATACCCACTTGAACTGCATTGCCTTCCTCCCATGTGGAAGGTCGACTAGCTCGTAAACTCCGTGCTCTTGGATGGCACAAAGTTCATCCTTGTAGGCAGTATGTCAAGCATCGGCATCCTCAAATAAGAAGGCGTCCCTCAATTTGCCTGGATCAGGTGCCAACAAGAGAGAGGTCTGAGTGACGACTGTACACGCCTCAAAGATAGGCTTGACGACCACAAGTTTAGCTACTACATCACAAGCATTACGAAACTCGCGAGTGACCAGATCGTTCCCTACAGGAGATGCTTGATGTACCTCTATGTGATCTGTACAGACACTCAGGCCGAGGGCCTTTGTGCCGGAATTTTCACTCACAACGCTGCGAGTGGAGCGCATGGGTGCAGGACCTGACACTCACTGGGCTCCGGAGCCCAACGGTCGAAGATGACCACCGGGCTCACGCGAGTAGCCTGGGCTTGAAGGGCTCACCACAAGCTCAAAGGTAGGAATGACCACATCCGGTGAGGACTGAGGTACAGGGACAGGTGATGCAGTGGGAGGAGAGGCTGGAGAACTGATGGGAGATGCAGGACTGGGTGTGGGAGTAGGACCACCCATGGACACAAGAGTACCGGTGGATAGAGGGACGGCATCATAGGTGTCTATAGGGCGCGAGAGCGCAAGAGAGGAGACAGGCTGGGCGGGAGAAGTCTCTGGGCCGAGAGCAATAATCGCCGAGTCATCAAGAGCCACAGACCGAGAACTGGAGGGAGCTCAAATGGACACTTCAGCCGGATGAGAGGTTCTCGTAGGCTCAGACTACCCAATCTGTCAAGGAACCTCACACGTAGGAACGTGTGTGACACACATCGATACAATTGAGGTCAGGTCACGGTAGGTGAGAGACTCAAAGAAGAGCATTTCGCGGGACTCAATAATGCAACGATGGGCGGGATCCCAAAAATGCCACGCCTTGTCTCCACCCCCGTGCACACACTTGTACAGATTGATTGACATGGCCTCACCTGGAGAAACGCCAAGCTATTCTACCATGGCTGACGTCTCGGGCATGCTTCTTCGAGGAGTGTTGTCTGACACTTCCGTGGCCATGACCTGACTCTTATTACTCGTGGGATAGATGCTAGGGCCCGTACTCTTTGACTGTCGTGCCCTGCATCTTACTTGCCTTGAGTGTCTCATGGGGAGCTGCACTACCCGGGTGCTGATCCTTGGGGGCCACCTTGTCGGGTTTTACTCGTGCAGTGGTGAGTAGCCGCCGCTTGGCTTTATGCTGAGCAGTCGGGCTCGACCCCCGGGTGGCGGTGTGCATCTGCCAGGGCGTGATGCCCGAGGCGAGTGCACACTCACCGGTCACTAAGTCTCTCTCGCTCCTCTCACTTCTCTGTCTTGGTACAGTTGAGCTAATGAAGGCAAGTGTTCCCGCATCCATGGCGTCAACAACACCTCGCCCGTTGATGCATGCTTTCATATGTTGTTCCTAGGATGATTCCTAGCAACTACTGGTATCAGAGCAAGTGTGACTCTCCCCCACGGCCCATCGGTCCTCGGGACACACGCCGGTGCATCTTCCGCACCCGTGGCACTCTTGGCCACCCAACACCATCATGGCTTGGGACTCTCGTCACCATACCTCTGTACCGAGCAGCAGCATCTATTAGGCCCTCAGTGCCGCCTGCTGACTTACCTGCAGCAGGCCGTACAAGATCGTGCACGACTGCCCTTGCAGCACGCACTCTCTGAACCATCTCAGCACGGAGGTGTCGAGGCTGCTCGCGGTCACGCCCAGCTTAGTGCACTCTCTTGGTGTGCCTTAGCCCGCACAGCTCTCCTCTGTTGCGCTCTGCAGCCCGCGATTGCTCCCATCTCTCGCTGTTGCGCATTGGCGGACAGTCGCTCGGTGCCACCTCTGTTGACACCGCAGCCATTTTCATGCCCCGGCTACACTCAGCTTCTTCCTGAGCCGCCACACTAGATTCTCCACCTCTGGATGGGCCTCCCGACGAGGAGCTCCACTCACCTCGAAGAGCGGCACGCCACGCTGACGACAGGTCAAAGGTCTATCACTCTCCCTCTCCTCCGGACACAGACACTCCCCTGTGGTTCCGCATGCTAGACACTGACTACTGGCGCGACGAATTGGCTGCATTGGACGAGAGGGAGGCTGCTACACGGGAGGAGGAAATCAGTCGTCAGGTGTACGCACCTGACAATCTCCCACCATCTCCGCCTCTTCCTCCAACCATGCAACCGCCCACCGGCACGCAGTCTTCCAGCCTGGCATCAGCCTCTAACACCACATCTTCACCGGCACCTACCACAGCAGCAACTGCTGAACCATCATTTCCCCCAGAGGCCCCAGGTGTGATCCCGGTTCTCCCGGTTCACACCGACTCTGTTGGCTTGGCAGGTGCGATCCTGGACGCAGCCGCAGGTGCAGCAGCAACCTTTGCAGCGACTGCTCGTGCTTGCAGGGCTCCCACTCAGACCGCTATTGGTCGTGGTACTGAAGCCTACGCTCACACGGCAACTTCTCTCACACTGCTTGCCACGGCAGCAGCCAACATCGCCACCCAGATCATAGCAACAGCAGCATCTGTTGCCACTGCCGCCTCATCTACTACAGACTCCACCGCGGCCACCGTCGCCTCCATTCGTGCGTCCACTACATCTACAGTCTTGACCCCGACTGGTGTTCGGCGGGAGCTTACCCCGCACGTCACCACCGGCGTTCTGGTCGCGTCAGCATCTGCAGCTGTGGCTGGGGCTATGGTTACCAGGCTATTTTGTCTCACTGTGGCAGTTGCGAGGTGGGTGGCCGTCCTCTCCTCTTCAGCAGTAGCAGTGGTGGCACCCCTCTTTGCCCTGCTGCCCCGGCACTACAGCGGTGAGCGCCTCCTCACCCCACGCACTCTGCATTGTATCCATCTTCTACCTCCTTCTCTCTCCTTCTCCAATACTCTCCAAGCATGCTAGGACCGGAGGAAACCATAGAGGCTCTTCAAGCCGCCCTTAGCGAAGCACAGGTAGCACGTCGCAAGGCAGAAGATGAGTTGTTTAGGAATAGTGAGGCACAGCACGAATTAGCTACCACAGTGGCGACCCTAGTCATAGACCGCTTGCGAACCGTTCCAGCTCTTGCCGCTGTTCTCCCTTCTAATGACATGACATATGCTGACTCCTCTGTACCACCCAGCGGTGCTGTTCCCAACTCCTCATCTCCCGCTCTCTCAGCAGCTGCCTTAGCTCGGGCACTCCTACCCACACGACAAAGGGACTTTGAAACTCCACCACCTCAGTTCACATCCAAACTGACCTTCACCTCCTGGGAGACGCGCTTGAGTGTGTGGGCCCAAGGAGAACAGCTCTGGGAATAATACTCACCCGCAAAGGCACCGTTTGTGCCACGACCAGCACAAGCAGCCCGCGCCATTTGTGCCCTCATCACCGCCGGTCCAGAAAGCCTGCTTGACGACATCGGTACGTACAATGCAGACCCCATCCGCGACACTCTAGCGAATCCTGTTGGTGCATACGCTCTCATCCGTCGTCGCAAAACGGTCACCGGGCATGCTGCCCAGAGTGCCTTGACCGTTCAATTTAACACCCTACAGATGCGCGCTGATGAAACTGTCGACGAGTATTGGGCGCGAAGTTTGCGTCTGTTCCGTGACCTTGGCAAAGCTGCGCCTGGTCCCCTATCTGCCTGCTTGTCCATTGTAGCTGGACTGATCCCTGAACTCTCAGATCTCTACCTACATGTCTCACAGGCAAAACTTGAGCGTCTTGCCTCCTCACCCCTCCCTGCGGACACTCCCCCAGGGATTGGACCTCTCTATGACTTTACCGCCTCTCGTCTCACACACTGGTGGAATAGTCTCCAAAACAAGCGCATGCATCGCGCTGCCCTCGCTACCGTGACCACCTCCTCTTCCTCCCCTACAGCTTTTTCTACTCTGTCTTCCTCCAACTCCTCTGCTGCCTCTCATGTGACTCAAGCAACGGCCCGTGGTGGAGGCGGTGGCTCACACCACAGCGGGGGCCGAGGTGGGGGAAAGGGGCGTGGGGGTGGTCGCAAGAGCAAGGGGAACTCCTCCTGGAGGACCCCCTTACCATGGACCGCCCTCCTCGCACTACTCAGCACCGTCTTGGACGCGGGATGACTGGCCGTCATCTGATCGCTCATCCGACCAGTCCTCTGACCGTTCCTCAGACCGTCGTGACGAGGAACGTGCCCTTGAGCGCCGCCTCATTGAGCTTCTCCACCTTCGTTCTCAGGGAGGTAAGAGTGTGAGTGACCAATGTCGTGCGTCTGTCTATGAGTCTGATGCCACTCTCCGGGGTGCAGCATCTGGTGGGGTGCAAGGGGACATGCCTGATGTTCGTGATTGGATTGAGGATTGGCACTCTCATACGTTTCCCACACGCCTTGGCGCCCCCTCTCCCTTGTCGTCTCGTGCCTCTGTTGCCATCTGCCTTGTTCTCCTACCCCCTCGTGCGGCTCCAGGCCTCTGGATCATTGATTCAGGGGCCACTCATCACATGACATCCTGTCGTTCCTCCTTTGTCTCCCTTGGCCCAGTTGGCTCTGTCCGCTCTGTCCGCACTGGCTCGGGGCAGCTCCTTCCCGTTCATGGCATTGGCGTTGTCAAGTTTGTTGGCCCTGGTGGCACTGTGTATCTCCCTGACGTATTGTATGTTCCCGACC
This sequence comes from Penium margaritaceum, assembly GCA_023375785.1. Lineage (NCBI taxonomy): Eukaryota > Viridiplantae > Streptophyta > Zygnematophyceae > Desmidiales > Peniaceae > Penium > Penium margaritaceum. The sequence continues at coordinate 270,569 of SZWC01001556.1, forward strand.
TGGAGGTCAGTCTGCTCTCTGTCACCACCCTCGATGATCAGGGCATGGACTTCTCGNCCCCCTCACCCTTGTCGTCTCGTGCCTCTGTTGCCATCTGCCTTGTTCTCCCAACCACTCGTGCGGCTCCAGGCCTCTGGATCATTGATTCAGGGGCCACTCATCACATGACATCCTGTCGTTCCTCCTTTGTCTCCCTTGGCCCAGTTGGCTCTGTCCGCTCTGTCCGCACTGGCTCGGGGCAGCTCCTTCCCGTTCATGGCATTGGCGTTGTCAAGTTTGTTGGCCCTGGTGGCACTGTGTATCTCCCTCACGTATTGTATGTTCCCGACCTGGAGGTTATTCTGCTCTCTGTCACCACCCTCGATGATCAGGGCATGGACTTCTCGTCCAGCCGTGGCATTGCATCCATCTCTCTGCGCTCATCTGGGCATGTTGTTCTCCGCGGCATACGCTGTGACAGGCTTTTTTGTGTGCCACTCTCCCTTCCCTCGTCTTCCGCTGCGTCTGCCTTCGTTCATGTAGCACCATCTCTGTCACCTGCTCACACTGCGCTCTTGCATTGCCGATTGTGTCATCTTCACACTGCTGCCATCCACCGCCTCTTACGCCTCCAGCCTGTTGTCGGCCTTGATCCTGCACCTTTGCGCCCCCATGTTCCACCGACTGTCTTGATTGTGCCTCTGGCAAAATGCACCGGTCCCCGTTCACCTCATCAGAGTCCACTACCTCTCATCCTCTTCACCTTGTTCACGCTGACGTGATGGGCCCCCTTCCTCACACATTCTTGGGTGGTCTGGGTCGCTATGTCGTTTGTCTCACTGATGACTTTTCCCGCTACCGCTGGGTCTTTGCCCTCCGCCACAAAAGTGATGTCACTGACGTCATTGAAGACTGGCTTCCTCAGGCAGAACGTGCCTGTCTTCGTCCTCTGCGAGTGTTTCGCAGTGACCGTGGTGGTGAGTTTCTTGGCCCCACCTCCCGGTTTCTCGAGTCTCGTGGGGTTCGTCTTGAGTGCACAGCTCCCTACACCCCGCAACAAAACGGTGTGTCTGAACATTGGAACCGAACTCTTGCTGACGGTGTTTGCTCTGTTCTTTCTGCGTCCGGTCAATCTCCGTTGTTCGCCTTCGAAGCCATGTCCTACATGACATGGGTGTGGAACAGGATCCCTCATGGTCCTCTCCCTCACACTGTCACTCCTTTCGAACGCTGGACAGGTCGTCGTGCTGACTTGCGCCTTGTGCGTGTCTGGGGCTGCCTTGCCTCTGTCTGGCTTCCGGCCGACCACCGCGATGGCAAACTCTCCCCTCGTGGTCGTCTCTGTATCTTCCTCGGGGTATCCCCCTTCTCTAAAGCATGGCGATTCTGGGACCCCTCCCAAAGCCGCGTCATCGAGTCTCGGGATGCACTGTTCTTTGAACAATTGTTCAAACGCGACGTCTCTCGTCTCTCTGGGCCTTCTCCTCCGCTTGGTCGGGCTGGGGGTGGTCTGTCCTCTCCTTCTGAGTTCTCTACTCTTCCCTCTACGCGTCCCCCGGCCCCCTCTCCGTCTCCTCTTCTCGCGTCCTCTCCCTCTCCCAGTGCACAGCCTGTCTCTCATGCTGTACCACCGGTCTCTCCCGTTGTCTCTGCTCTGCCCAGCTCTTCTTCTCCTCTTTCACACTCCCCTTCTCCTGATACCGCCTCTCCAGCTATCTCTACACACACTCCATCTGCACCTGTCTCTCCAATTGCTGCTGTGCAACCAGCTTCTCCCGTCAACACTGCACATGACACCTCCTCTATCCCGGTTCCGTCTATCTCCACGAAGCCTCTTCCACCCGTGTCACCCTACACACGCGGAGGTCGTCTTCGTGCTCTCCCTTCTCAGTCCCACCTTGTCGTCTCTGGTGACCCGGGCCTCCGTGCTCTCGGTCTAATGGCCTCTGGTCTGTCTGTCGCAGCTTCTGTACTCAACCCCAGCACCGCCCTCGGCTACTCCCTGGTTGAGCAGGAGTTTCACTCTGCCCTCTCATCGTCAGTTGCGGGGTATGTTGCCTCCTGCTTTGCCACAGCTGGCCTCTCTACACTTCCACCGGAACCTTTTGCAGTACAGGCAGCGCGTGCAGCCACAGACTCCTCCCTATGGGAGCAGGCCATGAATGCTGAACTCGACGCATTGTCAGAGCACACTGTGTACGAGCTGGTGGATCTACCCCCAGGCCGCAAGCCCGTTGCGGCTAAGTGGGTGTACCGCCGCAAACTTCGCCCAGACAACACACTGGTAAGGTACAAAGCACGACTCACTGCGAAAGGGTTCTCTCAGATCCCTGGAGTGGACTTTGACGAGACATTCGCGCCAATAGGCCGATACACCACTGCCAGGGCACTACTCAGTCTAGTCGCCCAGCAGGACTGGGAGTTGGAGCAGATGGACGTCAACAATGCCTTTTTGCACAGCAAATTGGATGAGGAAATCTACATGATCCAGCCACCAGGTTTCTCGGATGGCACAAACCGTGTCTGGCGACTGCGTAAAGCTCTCTATGGGCTCAAGCAGTCACCCCGTTGCTAGAACCAAGAGATCACAGCAACTCTGGAAAAGGGTGGCTTCAGAAAAAGTCCAGTAGACCCTGCCCTGTTTTTCAGTCCCCCTTCACAGCCGTTGGTGGCCATTCTCGTGTATGTTGACGATCTCCTCATTGCATCTCCCAACATGTCCGCAGTCTCCGCGACTAAGTCCCTCCTCCAAGCAGCCTACAAGATGAAAGACTTGGGACCGGCTCGAGTCTTCCTGGGCATGGAGCTTGAGCAAGACCGAGCACGCCGCACTCTGCACGCGCACCAGGCTGTGTATGTCCGCATCCTGGGGGAGCGCTTCCATGCTCTCCTCACTGGAGCACCCTCTGCCTCTACACCCATGACTCCTGCTAGGCAGTCACTGCTTAAGTCTCAGGTACCATCCACACTCGGGGAGAAAGTTGACGTCACTGACTATCTGAGGGTCATAGGGTCGCTGATGTACCTTGCTACCACCACCCGGGCCGATGTGGCCTTTGCTGTCAACTTCCTATCTCAGTTCTCCCAGTGTCCACAAGAGCGGCACCTGGACGCTGCTCTGCGAGTTGTGCGCTATGCTCTCTCCACACCACGTGTCGGTCTCTTCTTCCGGGCACAACCCTCTCTTGTGGTTGACGGTTTCACTAACAGTGACTGGGCACATGACTCTGATGCACGCAGCCGCACAGGTTACATCTTCATGGTTGGTGGAACGGGGGTCTCATGGAAAAGTGGCAAACAGGGCTGCGTCGCTCGCATCACTGCTGAGGCTGAGTATGTGGCACTTGGCGCAGGCACATGTGAGGTCATTTGGCTGTGTCGTCTTCTCCAGCACTTGCGTGTTCCCATTCGTTGCATCACTCTGCGTTGTGACAATCAGAGCACCAGGGCCATTGCTGAAAACAGTGGCATGCATCACTCACGCACCAAGCACATTAATGTGGAGCATCATTTTGTTCGTGAGTGCATCGCTGCTGGCATTGTTCGAGTTGCATGGGTGGACACACGATCTCAAAGAGCAGACTTTCTTACCAAGGCTCTCAGTCGTAACGTTTTCAAAAGTGCTGCTCACGCTGTTGGTCTCATCTGTCCCCATAACCCTGGTTGAATGTGTCTCCCCAGTCTTCTGTTATTATGTGTTTGTGTGTGTGCGGGGTTGATTGCCTGCGGGTCATGGGAGAGTGTTGAAGTTCGTTGGTCACTCACACATTTCTTCCCCTTGTCTCCACCCCCGTGCACACACTTGTACAGATTGATTGACATGGCCTCACCTGGAGAGACGCCAAGCTATTCTACCATGTCTGACGTCTCGGGCGTGCTTCTTCCAGGAGTGTTGTCTGACACTTCCGTGGCCATGACCTGACTCTTATTACTCGTGGGATAGATGCTGGGGCCCGTACTCTTTGACTGCCGTGCCCTGCATCTTACTTGCCTTGAGTGTCTCATGGGGAGCTGCATTACCCGGGTGCTGATCCTTGGGGGCCACCTTGCCGGGTTTTACTCGTGCAGTGGTGAGTAGCCGCCGCTTGGCTTTATGCTGAGCGGTCGGGCTCGACCCCCGGGTGGCGGTGTGCATCCGCCAGGGCGTGATGCCCGAGGCGAGTGCACACNGAGCTCATGTTCGTTTTTGCATGGGCCTGCATGCCCTAAATTATTTCCAATTTGGTATCAGAGCACAGGGGGGCGTGTGAGCAGCAGAAGCAGCAGCAGTGGGCGGAACGCTAAGAGAACGCGCCACGTGGCGCCACGCCGGCAGCAGCGTGAGGGATCGCGAAGCGACTGCACGTGAACGCCACAGGGGCGGTGAGAAGCAGTTGCAGCAGCAGCAGCAGCAGATTAGCACGCGTTGGCAGTGTGCACGAGCAGCAGCGAGCAGCAGCAGCGAGCAGAAGCAGCAGCGTGCAGCAGCTAGCAGCGACGTAGCAGTAGCAGAAGCAGCAGCAGCAGCAGCAGCTTTAGCAGCAGCAGCAGCAGCAGCAGCAGCAGCAGCAGCAGCCGCAGCAGCAGCAGCAGCAGCAGCAGCAGCGTGCAACGGCGTGCAGAGCGAAAGAAGAAAAAAAAAAAGCAAGGCAGCAGCAGATCGGCAGCAGAAGCAGCAGCAGCAGCCGCAGCAGCTTTAGCAGCAGCAGCAGCAGCAGCCGCAGCAGCAGCAGCAGCAGCAGCAGCCGCAGCAGTAGCAGCAGCAGCAGCAGCAGCAGCAGCAGCAGCNGAGTGTTGAAGTTCGTTGGTCACTCACACATTTCTTCCCCTTGTCTCCACCCCCGTGCACACACTTGTACAGATTGATTGACATGGCCTCACCTGGAGAGACGCCAAGCTATTCTACCATGTCTGACGTCTCGGGCGTGCTTCTTCCAGGAGTGTTGTCTGACACTTCCGTGGCCATGACCTGACTCTTATTACTCGTGGGATAGATGCTGGGGCCCGTACTCTTTGACTGCCGTGCCCTGCATCTTACTTGCCTTGAGTGTCTCATGGGGAGCTGCATTACCCGGGTGCTGATCCTTGGGGGCCACCTTGCCGGGTTTTACTCGTGCAGTGGTGAGTAGCCGCCGCTTGGCTTTATGCTGAGCGGTCGGGCTCGACCCCCGTGTGGCGGTGTGCATCCGCCAGGGCGTGATGCCCGAGGCTGTTGGTTTGTGTGGCTTCCACCCGTCATGACCGACACTGCTAGTTTACCGATATACCCACATTCGGGGTATATGGCAGAGGAGAGCGTGACGACACGACAGGCCTCCGGACTGCACCGAGACTTCTCCAGCACCTACGACAGCGCCGGCGAGACGCGGTCGATGTGTTCCGGCAGCCATGTGGGCTTGTCAGGAGGTAGGAGAGTTTTCTCGGTGGGTTCAGACCCGCGCACCCGGTTGACAGTACCGGTGCGACGAGGAGACCCGATAGCTATTGTGGGGCTTCCGATGTTCGGAAAGCCGTCTGTGATGACTGGACGCTGATTCTGAGGTTTTATGGCACTGTTCGTATTTTCTCGGTGGTCGAGACCCGGGTACTCGGAGAGCTGTTCCGGTGCCTCGAGGAGACCACCGTTGTTGTTATCGTGATGTACGCAGTGTGTTCTCCCCGCTGACCCGTTTTGGCTCAGCGGGGGTGACGGGGCCCGGTGCGGCTAGCTGCCGGCGCCCCTACTTAAGCCCGCTAGGGGCTCATTTGTAAAC
>SZWC01001557.1:24815-44803 GCA_023375785.1 Penium margaritaceum
AAATAGCAGCAATGAGACATAGCCGCCTGAACCCAGGCGGCGTCTACGCTAGTCCGCGGTCCCAACAATGCCCAAATAATACAAAACATGGATCCTAAGCAGAGCATGGCATTAGAGATGCAACAGCGCAGTTAGACCCAACACAGGACGTGTGCAGACAGCATATGCAGCGACAGTGACTGCCACCGACACGACCGTGGAGGAGGTCTGCCAATGGAGCTGAGCACATTGGAGGGAGGAGGTTCTAGCCAAATGCACGTAGGCCTCAGCGTGCGTTGACTCCATCGGACGACACTCCAGCAGCTTCACGTCCCGCTGTCAATCATCTGCACGCCGATGTACATAAGCGTGGAGGAAACAACAGAGCACGGTGAGAGATGCGTGAAAACCAACACTCCCTCATGACTCACAGGCGGAGTACACATAGACCAGTAGAGAGCATAGAGACTAAGCGGACAGGGATAGAGAGAGAGAGAGAGAGAGCCTAGCGGATGCACACCGACCGCACTCACAACCTCTTTGAAGGAGTCACGCTTCAGTGCCTTAGTCAAGCAGTCAGCCAACTGTCGTGCCGTTTCAATCCACACAATGTTGATGTTGCTGTCATGCAACAATGAACGCACATAGTGATACTCGACATTAATGTGCTTTGTGCAAGTGTGGTGCACGCCGTCATTGATAGCAATGGCTATGGCACTCTCATTGTCATAGTGCAACGTGATGGACGGGACTGTTTGGCACAACTCCGACAATAGGAGACACAATCACAAGCTCTCACACGCTCGCCAAAACCAAAGCCACATACTAAGCCTCAGGAGTACTGTGTGCAATGTTGCCTTGTTTGCCGCTACGCCAGGACACAGTCGTGCCGCCAACAAGGAAGGTCCATCCAGTACAACTCTTACCATCTGGACTACCGGCCAAGGTGTTGTCAGTGTAGCCTACTGCAACAACGGACGGCTGTCGACGGAATACGAGGCCTCGTCATGGGGTCGAGATGACGTAGCGCAGTACTCAAAGCGTGGCCTCAAAGTGGAGGTGACGCAGCTCCTGTGAGAACAAGGCCAGTAGGTTGGTGGCGAATGCAATTTCTGAACGCGCCGTCGTCGCTAGGAACATCAGTGACCCGATGACACGCAGATACGTAGTCACGTCTACTGGCTCCACCACAACGGTTGGATTGGAACTCTTCAATTTCACCTGGCCATTGGGTGACATGGATGAGGATGCTCTCAACGCAAGGGACAGGTCCTCAGCAAAGCGCCCTGACAAAGTCTGGATGTAGGCGGCATGATGGACATGGTTGAAATCCATGGAGCAAATATGCTCAAGCTCCATGCCCAGAAAGACTCGAGCCGATCCGAGGTCCTTCTTCTCGTAAGCGACATGCAGCAGGTCCTTGACCCGCTCGATGGCAACTACATCCGGTGAGGCAATGAGCAGGTCACCGAGGTAAACCAGGACAATAATAAAGGTCTGACCTCGCAGACTAATGGAAAGTGCGGGATTGGCAGTGTTGCAAAGGAGGCCGCCGCTGAGAAGCGTATGACTGATATCCTGATTCCAGCAGCGCGGTGACTGCTTCATGCCATAGAGGGCCTTCCGTAGCTTCCAGACCTTGCCAGAGCCATCGTCAAAGCCTGGAGGCCGCACCACGTATAGCTCCTCGCCCTCCAGTTAGCCATCGAGAAAGGCGTTGCTCACATCCACTTGATGCAGCTCCCACCCATGCTAGACAACCAGGTTAAATAACACCCGGCTAGTGGATAACTGACCAAAATGGGCAAAAATCTGGTCATAGTGAATCCCAAGGACCTGAGCAAATCCCTTGGCCATAAGATGGGTCTTGTACTTGTCCAGAGACCCCTGCAGCTTCCACTTGCGCCAGAGGACCCACTTGGGACCGATGGCCTTTTGGCCGGTGGGAAGGTCGACAAGCTTGCAGACCTAATAATGCCGAATTGCAGCGAGCTCGTTGACGCATGCAACCTCCAAGTGTGCGACCTCGGAAGACACCAAGCCTCACATGAGTGGATCCTCTGTGTGTTCCATTGGTCTGATAGTGAGTGTGTGCACGTCTCCTGCATCAGGAGGTATACGTGTGAGCATAGCTATGACGGCATATTGCTGCTCCTAATGGAGCATGCCGTAGTCCAAAGCTGATCCCAAACGTAGGTTAATGATGACCGCCAAAGTGGCCAAACCAATCGCCCTTTCGTCAGGGTCCCCACTCACGACTATGGGAGTGGGTCTGTCGGAAGGCAAAGAACCTCGTGGGGTGACAAGGGGTCGTGGCGCGATGGGACTCAAGGCGCCGGCCTGTGTGCTCGCTGATGGACGGGGTTGGACACTCTTGCCTTGGCCACGTGTGTAGCGTGCCAGCATGGACGGGGTAGCTGGCTTGGATGTGCCAGCGGACGTAGATGGGGTAGCTGGCCCACAGGGGCTAGCAGACACGGACGGGGCGACCGGCATAGAGGTGCCAGCAGACGTAGATGGGGAAGTTGGCTCGAAGGGACTTGCGGACACAGACAGGGTAGTCGGCATAGATGGACCGTCGGACACAAATGGGGTAGCTGGCCATGAGGGGCTAATGAACACAGACGGGGTGGCTGGCGTAGATGTGCCAGCAAACCCAGATGGGGCAGCTGGCCCACGGGGGTTGGCGGACGCAGATGGGACAGCTGGCCTAGAGGGGTTGGCGAACACGGATGGGGCAGCCGACGTAGATGTGCCAGCAGACGTAGATGGGGCAGCTGGCTCGGAGGGGCTGGCGGACACATACGGGGCAGTCGGTGTACATGCGCCAGCGGACGCAGATGGGGTAGCTGGCCCGGACGAGCTGGTAGACACAGACGGGAGGGCTGGCATAAAGGTGACAGCCAGGGGGCGCTGACAATGTGACGTATGGACGCGGCTGGACAGAGGATGGATCTACCACTCTCCCACGCGACGGGAGCGACATTGACGAGCGAACGAGGTCACGACAAAATAGGTCTTCAAAGAAGAGGGCATCCCAGGATTGGACGATGGAGTGTCGTGATGGATCCCAAAGATGCCATGCCTTGGACTGACACGAGACGCCAAGGACGGTGCGGAGGCGGCCATAAGGCTCAAGCTTGCCACATTGGTTTGGGGTAGGCAGCCACACAATGGCTACGCAGCCCCATACACGAGCCGGCCGGAAGTCAGCGCGCTCGCCACACCAGTGTTGGTACGGTGTGGACTGACGGGGAAAACTTTCGTGGGGAATCCGGTTTTAGCCATTGGAAAGACCAGAATCGACGAGCATGGTGCGGATAGCATTAGCCATGGTGCGGTTCCACTGCTCAAAGACGTCATTCTGGGCTGGCGTGTAAGGAACCGATATTTCATGACGGATGCCACAAGGGGCGAGGAAAGGTGTGGTCTCCCCCATAAACTCGCCATCGCGATCAGAGCGCAAGCGACAAGGAGGATGACCATACTCACGCTCAGTACAAACGAGCATGTCCCAAATGATAGGGGCGACATCACTCTTCTGAGGAAGACAGAAGACCCAGTGGTAGCGAGAGTAGTCTTCAGTACGGTTCACCACATAGCGTCCGTGCTCCTCGACAGACTCGGTCGGAAGGGGACCTATGACATCAGAGTGGACCAAGTCCAACGGGGCAGACACACGTGAGGATATAGGGGATAGGTGGACGGATGCATCCTCCCCTGAACACACTCAATGCACTCTGTGGGACACAGAAGAGGAAAGGAGGCTTGGTCAAGGCCTGTGGCGGGCTGCGTGTGGAGCATGCTAGCAACAGCGGCAGAGTGGACGTGACAAAAGCGGTGCTGCAAGAGACGTGTGTGCTACGGCAAGAGTTTGTTCGTAACAAAAACATGGCCTATGTTGGCCGATGGGAAGGGGATAGAGGGAGAAGCGGACATGTGTGGCACATGCCACAAGTTGCCACAGGCAGTGGCATGCAGAATGGTGCGACCGGACAAACGCAATGATAGAGTGCCAATACCAAGTGAGTGTAGTATGTCCATGTCATGCGGTCAAGGGGAGTGACAGAAAGGAGGTTGAGCTCAAGTCCAGGGACAAAGAGGACATTAGTCATGAAGACATCCCCAGCGAGGTCTCTAAAACGAACACCGACGACACAAATGGGTAAAACCTTACTAGAGCCAGTCCGAACCCCAGAGACATCGGTACGGGGCCAAGGACACCAAAGGCCTCACGTGCGGCTGTCATGTGATGTGTGGCCCCAAAGTCGACGATCCAGGTCTCGGCCGGATCCTGGAGCGGTGTCGCTAGGTCGCTAATAGTTACATGGCAGTGGACGAGGGACGAAGACGCAGTGGATGGGGGTGCAAACCTGAACTGCCAGTCATCGAGCCATGGGACATCATCACGAACAAGAGTTGGTGGGGAGGGCACAATAGAGAACAAAATGGATGAAAGTGCAGGGCACAACCGCAGCTCAGCCTCTGTCATGCATGGGAGGGTAGAGTGATCAGTGACGACGTAACTAGTACTTCCTTTGGGAGGAGGGTGAGGCAGTCTGAGCTGGAGTGCGATGAACTACTCCAACTGATGCTTGCATGTAGAGTGCCCGAGGGAGTCTACTGACTGCGGCGTGATTGTACCGGAGTCCGAGAAGGAGGAGGGGGGCATCGATGACAGAAGAGCGGGTGTTGACAGCGGCGGATGATACTACGATTGAGTTGTCAAAGTGCGAAAGGGAGGAGGTAGTGCAAACACAGTAGGAGTAGCGACAGTCACGATAGCGATAGCAAAACAACACTCACACAGGCGACTCATAGTGGCGGTGATGCATGCCTCATCTGTCGAGAGCGGACACATGTATCACCCGTGTCTTGGTTGGTCACAGTTCTGGTAGACTAGGCTGCCGTCGCTATCTGCTCGAGTGCTGCTGTGGGGCCTTGCTCTTCTTGCCCTTACGTTTCTTCTTGCTGGATGAGGAGGTGCCGGAGGATGCAGTTGCTACAGGGGTGGCAACGGCTACTGAGGCGATGGCAGGAGAGGCAAGGGCCTACGTGTGTTAGATGCGGGAATCCGGACAAGCCTCCTCGATACAGAGAAAGAGCTCGTATATCCAGGGCATGAGGGTGTCCTGGGCAGCCATCACAGCAAGAATGTCTTGGGTGTAATGGACAAGGATGTCGGCGAACAAGTCGGTTGTACCGCGCTTGATGGTGAGGAGCGTGGATAGAGGGAGTGGTGCAACATCTCCTAGACGGCGACGGATGTCCTCCGCCCGGTACCAGTAGGGGGTGACCATCTCGATCTCCCCCATATGGAGGGAGTTGAACTCTTGTAGGTGACAGCTAGTATTTACCTTGCTAGACAGACGATGAGGGGGCGTGAGGATGTGCCACGCCGCTGCGGGGTCGGGGAGGCTGCCAGTGGAGAAGTCGCCAAGGAAGGGCTCAAGAGCAAGACGTGAAGATGGAGGGCCAACCGGGACGAGGGCACGTGCAGTGCGACCAGCATCATACACCTATTGGACCTGGGTGGAGTCATAGGGCAGGACGTAGTATGGCCATAGGTCCTCACTCTGCGTCCAATTAAGGAAGCTGAGCTCCCAACTCCGGAACTGCTCACCGTCGGAGTGAATATCGCGGTCTTCACGACTCGATGGGGAGTTTGTGTAATAATAGAGATGCCCACTTAGAAAGATAAGGGGCTCGTGTATGTCTGGTACGTAACAGAGGGTCATGTGACCATTGCTCAATCGCGACACTCACTCCATCCCAAAATTGTGATGAGGTGATGACCCTTTTTCTTCCCTTTTTTAGACGCACTATAGTGTGGTAGTGCCATACCAACCGGCCGAAGGAGCCACATGGCTCGAGCGGGGTCACCTGGGACTGTGGGTGGTGAGACAGGATAGCTTGAGGGTCGGAGACCCTCAAGCACCACAGTTTTGGCCTAGTCAGCCAAGGATTCCGTCGAATCTGTTTCACACGTAACACCCTAATAGAATTTCAGATTTGTGCATGTTTTGCATGGGCGGAGTTAGCTCACACTAGGGTTTGCGCATCGTAATAGGGGGTTTTCATCGGTAAAACGAAAGAAAGGGTCATCACTCCATCGTGATCGAGCGAAAACACCCGCTTCAAATTTTTGTTTCTCTTTTCGGGGCACACAAAACTCCCCTCATTTGCAGGAAACATGATTTGAACATATAACACCGAATCACATTCAGGGTTGGGGATTTTATTCATTTTGCACGCATCTAATGGGCCCCGTGGAAGTTGGGCCCAACGGATACCCTTTCGATGCATGGGGTGTCTTGGACCTTCCTCGCAAACCCCATGCAAATCGCTCCCTAGAACAATCACAAACACCTCAAAAGAGGGATTTTTTATTATTTGACTAGTATGATGATGTTAGCACTCCAACACAACAATTCATGTATCGACGACATGATGTTTGCTCACTTCTTTTCTTACATCGTTGCTTTTCCTCGACGTGCGGATGTATCAACTTTATACTTAAAAATGCTAAGCATGCCGTTCCTGTATTAGTGGGTGCGTGCACGCTTGCATAAAAATTGGACATGGTTGGTACCTCGTCTTACTTGATATTCTCCTCTTGCTACGTCAACTGATCACCTACCTGATAGTACGTTATTTTTACGTTTCAAAACATGTTCCTCTCTGAATTCATCGTTTTCCGTTTGAACATTTGAAAATTCATGATTTTTATGGAAATTGGGTTTGAATTTATTTTGTACTCCAAGATAGTTTAGTTTTTCCTCATTTGGTACTTTGATTTTAACAAAATGTGCAAGGTCGTTTGCCCATGCACTCATGCATTTGACGAATGTGAATATGAGGAGTGGAGGATTATGCACACACTTGAACATTTGTAGTGATGTGGCATTTAATTAACTTCAATGAAATCTGTCCACTAAATCGAGCATGAGGAAAATTATTCAATCAGAATTCATAAAGCAGTGTAGTAGTGAGGTTGTTGCTCCTCATTGCCCACCTGACACCAAGTCGAACATAAATTATGAACAAGTAGTGATTGCACATTCAAAGGATATTTTGGAGGTTGAGGTAAAAGGGTATTTTGTAATTAGTACAAATCATACTACAATGACAAGTGTTGGATCTGTCGAGCACATGTATACATGAGTGGTCTCAAGAATGATACACAAAGGGGGGTTTAGGTGCTCAAGCTGAGTAGTGCGTGTGACACCACATAGTGAATGGCTACTCCGAGAAGCTTTGCTAAGAAGTCGAGGGGGTGTGAAAAACATTAAGACGTTAAAAGGTTGACGCATGATAGGCCACAAACGTGGGGATAAACATCCTCACATATGGATTTAGGGACTCGTGTACGTCAATGACGTAACACTTCACCCCCCTCTAGTTGTGACATCGTGGCCCGTTGCAAGACATAGGTCAATGGGATGTCAACAAAATAAACATTCAACATGCTAAAAACGTTTCATAGATTTTTACAAAGAACTCGGCTATCGTGCAATGCCTCGTCGCCCTACCGTTTGAAAAGAAGCTTTTTCATTATCCTCATCAGCGGTGTCCAATAACATCCTTGACTTTGTATTCTATGTCCTCTTCCACTTCCATAGGTGGTAAACACGAACGTACCTGCCAGTTAAGTGCTCGCTCGGAACGTAGTACATCTTGGGCCCGCTAATGTGGAATACCTAGTGGATAGTCATGTTCTCACAGAGATGTAGCTTAGAGACAACGTATGTCCACAACATTTCAATTATGAATGACCCAAAATTTTCATTTTGAGTTTTGTGCAATCCCATTTCGGCAATCTAAGGTTCACAATCACCGACATGGAACTCAATGTCAATTCGAGGCTTGTCAGCCGCTTATGAGTGCATGGTCTTTGCAAGAATCTAGTGAATCTCACCTTAAACACCTGTAAACACGTTCCTGTTGGATTTCCATTCCACGGATGTTGCTTGCTACCATGCAAACTTTCTGATTTTGGAGGTTGATTACACTAAGTGACTTTGAACAAAGTTTACCCATTGTTGTAGAGGTCGTAGAGTTGTATACAAACTTGGCAGTCATTAACTAGATCACCGTATCACTGACATGCGGCTTGCACAATATTCAGTGCAATTATGTTTGCATTTTTCTACTCCACCATGCTTGCCCGTCTATGTGAGGATGAAAGGCTCTCATTACGTGGATCTTTCTATTACAGCAAAACATCAACGATCACCAAAATCTACTCGTTAACCTTTCATCCCTGTTGTTAATGGCGAAGGACTATAGCCAAAATGGCATTGATGAATTTTCAAGTCGAACCCTTTTTGTTTCATGCATCCATAACTCCACTAAGTAGTTTTACCCCACTGAATGTCAAATTCAATGATTTAGCAGTGAAGAACACAAGAATATTTCATTTTGATATGCATGTAGTTTCCTCTTGATTTTCTCGAGTTCGTTCATCATCAAAAGATTGTAACTTAAACCCGACGAGAGGTGTGATACAATTTTTTCATTTGGCAAAGGAAAGTGTCCACTTCACGACTTTTGCGGCATCCTCTCACTCCTTCCGCTATGAAAATTGGAAGTTTCTTCGTGGGAATCGAAGACATGTTGTAATGGCCAATATCGTTGTTGGACACCATGGATCGACTAACTAGCCACTCGCTAGTCACAGTCTCATTGCAGCCCGCTCGCCAATCCAACATTCCAATCTACTATCCCTTCCTTCTCATCGTGGGAGGTATGGTTAATCATGTGCTTTTTATGCACTCTTTTATGTGTGTATAAGCTTGTGCATATATATGAAGTTTCTAGGAAAGTCAAGTGCATAAGATCACATTTTTATTCACTCATTACTTAATGTACATTATCGACTAGCAGGTTACAGTGATTTATAGACGCAATTTCAATGTCTTACGTCATTAAAAATATGTGACTATAATTATAGTATGTAGGTCTGATAATTTATCATGTTCCCTGTTTTTGTGCACTTTCTTTTCTGTATGAATGCATGTACATGTATGAGTTGTTTGGGGAGGTCTATTGCAAAAATGAATGGGTTTGGTCACATGTGAATCGACTAGATTGTTTTTTAACATAGATGTGAAGAACAGAAAAAACGGAAACAAATAACATGTATTGGTACATATGTTTTACAAGTACCTTATAAGTCTATTAAGAATGGGTCATTCTGGCATTTTTTCTTTCTTAATTCACCTTTGATGACAGACGCGTTGATTGGTGAAAAGCGTTTACGTATGGGTTTTGTGATCATGCACTTCACTAATCGCGTACGTTCGGGACCCAAAATCCGACCTTCATTGGGTCCTGTTTTGTGAAAAGCGAAAGAGAAACAAGTAGTATTCCGAGTTCAGAATAGTGCATCAGAGAAGGCGACCCACCCCCTCCCCACGACCCATTGTATGTGGGATGTGTATCTCTGCATATATCTGGTGGACTTCACAAAGAGTACACAAATTTACGCGTAAATCTCCCCAAGTGGTCTCTTTTTCATCATTCCTATTGTCCATGTACATTCGTGTATATTGATTAGCCACCTCCAAATACACTCTTCGTTTCATACACCCAATACACTTGGCACCTGGAGGGGGGAGGGGTGTTCATCTGGATATTGGCTCGATCTTGCGCCCGATTCCCCCCCTCCCCAACCTCGATAGTGTATTGAGTGAATGTATTGGGTCATGAACATTGCTACGTATGGGAAGTGCAAGAGGAACGATCACTGGTGAACAGGCTGTGGCATCGTCCATGAACACTCTGTCTTCGATGCCAGTGCATCAATGGACACAAATAGACTGAAAAAAGACTTGGTTGATGCAAACTCAATTCTTTCACGTTCCATCTTTGATGCCGTATCTTTCCATCGGAAGTATAAGGTGTCTTAAAAAAGACAAAACAAATTTGAGAACAAGAAATGCACCCTAAATTGCACAACAGTTATTGCGAGTGCCCCGCCCCCCAACTCGTAGCCCCCAATTGTACATGGACGGTGCATCTGTGCATGTATTTGGTGGACTTCACAACAAGTACACAAATGTACAAGTAGACATACCGAGAAGTAACTTCGTCGCCATTTCTCTCGTCTTCGTACATTCGTGTATTGTAACGAATTCCCACCAAATACACTTTTCGCTACATTCATCCGATTCACTTATCACCTGGATGAGGGGGGTATGATCCACTCGATCCTGGCTTGACCTGGTGTCCGATCCCCCCCACTCCTCCTCCAAACCTCGAACGTGTATCGGGTGATTGTATTGGATAGTGAACATCGTCACGTATGTGTGGAGCGAGAAAAATGTTCACTGGTGAACAACATATACCGCATCTTCGGCGAACGTCCTTGCTTCGATTTGACTTAATCGATGGATGTCCAATGATTCAATAACTACTTGCACTATGCCAGGTCGTATTCAAAGTCATTTTTGTAATGGTTAGGTACATGAACATGGTGGACCGAGTTGGGCCTTTCCACCGCGCGAGCGAATCTTGTTGCACCCCACTGCCTGTTCCAGAATTAGGTATCTAAATTGTTTTGTGAAGTCTATCCGGTCAACTGTGGCAAACGTTCACACGTATACCTTTGCAAAGTCTATTCGGTCTAACATAGTTTCTCCTAGAAATGCACTTACAATAGTTTGCAGCCCCTTCCCTGCCAGTTGTTTTTGGGGGGGCTAGTCAGTTGTGGGACATAACTTTCGATACCGATGCCCACGGCAAAAACTATGAGATGTTTATAGAAAAAATGACTTACGTCAATGTCTTTTGGGGATGCCTTAATAAAACATCACTAACATATATGTACATGTATGAATGGATGTGAATGCAACAGTGAACAGAGCATGTTTACAAAACACAACACTTGATGGACAAGACACATGTTTACAAATGAATGCAAGCAACAATACAGACAACGAACGGGACCTATAGTTCCGTCAATGTCCAGATTCTTACAACCGTCGACTTTTTTGGTTGCTCGAGGTCTCTTAAGCGGCTGTCAAGTTGCCGATGACGCTAGAGTTTCACTCACGCTCTAGCTCATACACCGGATTTGCCTTGTGTGTTCAGACTAACCACCTGTACCCACAATGTTACGGTAGGTCCCATAACGTAAATACTCATACAACCATTTATGTCTAAAAGCAAAAAAACATGTCATTCCTTGCCAATTGTTTCTTAAAATTGTGTAATACAAACTTTTGCATAGGTTTAAGTACACGCTGTTTCCAGGAAAAAAAATTCATTCAGAA
Source organism: Penium margaritaceum (assembly GCA_023375785.1). Classification (NCBI taxonomy): domain Eukaryota; kingdom Viridiplantae; phylum Streptophyta; class Zygnematophyceae; order Desmidiales; family Peniaceae; genus Penium; species Penium margaritaceum. The sequence goes on from SZWC01001557.1 coordinate 36,071, forward strand.
AGGCGTGTAAAAGACAATACATTTAGTACATATTGTGAATGGAAACTTCTACTGCATCCCTTTGGAATTTCCAAGGGTTTTCCTAACATGTACACGTGTAATGTACACACTCGTGTGAGTGTATCTTCTAAGGGTGATTAGTCATAAATGTATCATGGACCGGTACCTGTAGAATGTATCTACCAAGGAGCATTATTGTCACCTCATACATGCCACTCAACAAGGCCCTCAACTTCATGTACTTGTACCACATCCTCTAGTCAGCCGTCCATGGTAAACCAATCATTCTCATTATGGATTGGAGTGAGGGATCCCAGAAGCATGCCCGTAATGACTACTCCATGTATGCCCCCCCTCCCCAATTATACAGAGTTAACACCCCTCACTCTCCCACCTCTAACACCCCTCACATTTGGTGTCAGTCGTGCGCAGATGGAAGTTATCAGGTTTCCATCAACGGCTCTGCGACCGTCCATCCTTGTTCTCCGTGAATAGTCTGGAACCACAGTCTTGGGGTTAGAATGTCAACATACAAGGAAGCAAACTGCCTCCTGATATGCATCGTCCTACTACAGCTGACAAGGTGCCAGCCACGTATTCTCCCAAGCCTGTGGCGAGGGAACCCCTAAGAACTTGGCTCCGTTTAGGAACCCTTGTTGAGGTAGAGTTAATTGAAGGTATCTTATTTATAAGAAGTGTGTAAGAAGTGTGTAAATGTGGAGGTGTATGAATGTGTGAATGTGGTGTAGGCGAAATGGTACACGTGTACAACATGCTTTGGGTAGGGCTAGTTTTAGGTGGGAGGGGGAGGGGGTGGGAGTTCAAAGTGCATGTGGGGAGTGAATGTGGAGGTGTATGAGTGTGTGAATGTGCTCTAGGTGAAATTTTACACGTGTGTAAGATGCTTTAGGTAAGGCTAGTTTTACGTGGGTTAGGGAGGGGGTGGGGGCTCAAAGTGCATGTGAGGGAGGGAGTGAATGTGGAGGTGTATGAATGTATTGGTGTGGTACAGGTGAAATGGTACACGTGTACAACATGCTTTGGGAGGGAGAGGGGATGGTGGCTCAGAGTGCACGTGGGGAGTGAATGTGGAGGTGCATGTTAAGATAAGTTAGAATTCCATGTGTTTGTAAACTAGTGCAAGGAATTGTGCCTGTTCCTCGTTGATCCGCGTCTGTCGTCTGGTGTCGCTTGTCGTTCGTGCTATCGTCGTCGAGGCTGTGTAGGGGCGTAGGTTTACCACTATTGGATCCGCGACCGGATTGGTTGTCGTACCCGCCGTTGTCCTGTGTCGCTTGCCGTGTTGATCTCGGTACTGCATAGCCTGTCACACCAGGGTTCGCTGTCGCTTTAGGATTGGCGTGCATATGCACGTTTTGCTCCTCCATTGCCAAATTCGTCACAAAAGTTTTGCTGCTGGTCCTCGGATGCACTCGCTCGCTTCACATCGTAGTCGCACAATCTGTGAGGTCTTGACGTGCAAGATGCGCTGATGGCTTGTGTGAGGTAGTCCTCCAAACGGGTTAAGTATTCGGATGCCTCTCCAGCACTGCTCCGCTATGATACCAAGTGTCATGCTGAAGGAAGTGTAGATGGTGAACATGTAGAAGTTGTAAGGCAGAAAACAAATGAGAGTTTGGGACACTTGAGCAATTTACATTCAGCGGTAAGTGTACTTTGATGGCAAGTGTCGAAATGATCAAACACATAGATACAAGTGTGCACGACTTACGAATGAGACAAAAATGGGGTCGTTGGGTGGATTGTCAAGCGACGCGTGTGGAGTCACTTTGTGAGTGGTCGGATCGAGAAGCTCCCTTGAGGAATTGGGGGGCTTCAGATTGACTGTGAAGATGCGAGATGCATCCTTATAAATCGAGATATTTCTTGATCCATCGAGAAGTTGATCGAAAAGCCGTGACACTTCTCTCGTCAATTCTCGAAAGTGGTCGAAGTTCTCAGAAAGTGCGAGGATGTTCATCGGAGGGTGAGGGCAGTTGGCCGAATTGCCCTTGACCACCATAGCGAAATTCAGGCCCGGACGTGTGGTGGGCTTTTTGTGTAACGACAGAAATGCCCACTCAGAAGATTAGGGACTCGTGTACGTCTGGTAAATAACAATTCGCACATCCGCCAAGTGGGATGTGCCCTTGGATGTTAGGATCTGTTATATACGTGTAGTTTGAAGTTAGACGAATGTTCCACACACGTTGTCTAATGAAGTTGGACATTGTTTTATGATTGAAAATGAGAAAGAACATGTTCGAAAGTGGATGTCAAACTGAAAACAACAGGCAGACTTTGTTCCAAAAAAATGACCAATCGCTTTATTGATCACCCGATCACGTTTATTATGATTGAGCAATGTGCGAGGGTCACACAACCCTTTGTTCTTTGCGAGATCATCTACTCATGTGGCGGATTGGGCATAGGTATCCTGGTGGACATAGAGTTCGTGTTTATCATTGCGTAGATACAAGTGTTTGATCATTTTTATTTTGGATGTATTAGGTTTAAGTTGACTCTATTGCGGATGTATCAGCTAATTCCCATCAATGTAAATTTTCCTCCTCGATAATCCTGGTATTAGTTACTCAGTTTGCCACCATAACCGATCGTAAAAGGGCTGCAATATGTCACCGTAACATCCGCAAAACGATCACTTGGTCCTGTTTGTAATGAAATGTTTGTCTAATCCATAAATAGAATCTAACCGGTGGAATTCAAACCCGCGCTGAAACATTGTTTTGTAGCCGCGACTTCCGTCAGGCCGAACCTCTGATTTTAGGTTCGGCTCATACGACAACCACGAAGACGAGGGCCTCCCATGGCGGCAGGAGTCTTTCTAAGGATGTGTTTTGCTTCTGCCGAAAGCCCAGACCGATCCGTCTTGGCCACACGGATTCCTACTTGAGAGACGGATAACCTTTCCGCCTAGGTTATGCTGTCGACGTGGAACTAAACACGATTGGAGCCTTTGACCGGGATCCCCGTCGATGTCTGCGTGCCAAGTATATCCGTGTTGTAAGTACTAGTGTATCCGTGAATCCGCGTCCTGGAGTCGACCGAGTCCAAACGAACCCCAAGGCTAGCACTGCTTCTCCTTCCCGCTCTTGCGCTCCTTTCTCGAGGCGAGCTCGAGGTGGAGTGTTAGTTGAGGGTTTGATTGTATATTCTTTGTACTGGTGATACGAAGGTGGGGAGCGATGAAAGGAAAATTGGATGGCGACGATCTCTTTTACTCGTGCGTTGGGTCGCTCGACGCCAAATGAAGTGAGCCTGAACGTCGATTTGTTCCCCTGCCCGATCGACGCACATGCCCCTCGACATTCATTTCCATCCCCATCGAGCAGGTCCAGCCATTGGTGATGGGTCCGCGTGATGAGGTTCGACGCACATGCCCCTGAAAGCGTCAAAGCCACAACCAGAATCCGGCAGAAGAGCGCGAAGCCAGATCCGCGGTCGACCCACTAAGCAGTTCCAAGATCCGATCTGTCTATTATTGCAATATTTCTCTTGTGAAAAGCTTTGGTACTCCCATAACTCAAACTAATGAGAGCGCACCCTTACAGTCTTACCCTTCGGGCTCCTCATTGGGGACCGAAACCAAGAAGCTAGTCGCGACGCCAGTTGTAGTGAACGTTCCCAACTGGAAAGAGAGCGAGGACGCGACGTGAACAGCAGCAAGCGTGACGAGAGGGAGAACGACGGCAACGTAGACGCCAAGGGTGCACGTTACAACGGTAGGAGAAGACGAGGGAGGGAGGGCGAATACTCGATTGCCGGTGTCTTGATGGAACGAGGGCGGCTGGAGGGCGAGAGGAGTGGAAGGAGGAGAAGTAGGCCGGCCGGAGGGGGGGAGCGGGGAGTTGGCGGGAGAGGGCTAGAGGGAGGCGGGAGTTGGAGCTGGCGGGAGAGGGGTGGGAGGTGGTGAGGGAGGTCGGGAAAGGCGACGGCGGAGGGGGAGGGAGAGGGGGAGGCAGAGTGGGGGGAGGGGACGTGGAGGCAAAGGGGTAGGAGTAGGGAGAGGGGGAAGGTGAGGGGAGGCGGAGGGTGGGGGGAGTCGTCGGGGGAGGCGGAGGATGAGAGGGAGGTGGACGGTGAGTCGGAGGGGGAAGGGAGGTATGGGGGTGTGTCGGTTGGTCGGTGGGTGGATGGCTGTGTGTCAGTGTGTGTGCGTGTATGCGGGTGTGCGTGCGTGCGTGTACAGCTCTCTCCCTCCCTTGCTCCTTCTCTTTCTCCCTCCGTCCTTCTTTCGCTCTCTCCCTCCCTCCTTCCCTCCCTCCCTCCCTCCCTCCCTCCCTCCCTCCCTCCGTCCCCTCCTCCCTCTCTTGTGCTTTCTTTCACCCTACATCACATTGTTGCGATCTGATCCGCGTGCCGTTCAAACGAATCTGAACGACGCGCTCAATCACACCCACTTTTGAAAAGGTCGTCAGGATTGGGACTGGCCAGATCCAGTCAGCATTCGTGGATCCAGTCGTCCTTGGCCAAAGATCGGGAGGAACTCAAGGACTAGTGTGCAGGCTGCCGCTTTGCTGCTGTTGCCACAACACGTCAGCACACACACGACAGTCTCGCGCGTGACGTCGGGCTGCATGAGCTGGACGTCACACACACGAGACGTGATGTCCAGCTGTACGAGCTGACGCGCGATTGGTTCCTTCCCGGCCGACTTTTGGAGAAGATGCGAGAGTCGTGAGTGAAGCCGATCGTTGTCATTGTCGTGCGTGATCCAATCGGACACCGTCAAAGATTTGACTTTTTGGAGGGACGCTGACACCGAAGTGACACCAAAGGGAAATTCGTGGGCTTCGAGTGAAGCGGAGAGTCCAATGTGGACACGCCTGTTGCCCCGCGGCGATGCAGTGGCCACATCTTGCTGTGTGCGTACTGCTGCAGCTGTCGCGCCCGCACACAGCAGCTGCACAGCAGTGCGTAAAAGACCATCACTCACACGAGAATGAGAATGTGCTGACCTGTTCTCCAAGCCTACCATCTACAACTCAAATGCTGTGTTCAACTTTTGGAAGTTCCCCTGCCCCCTCCCCTTCCACCCCCCTCGTTTCTTTCCCCCTCTCCTCCACCTTCTTCCTTCTTCCCTGCAGGTGACTGATCACCACAAAGGCCGTTTCACCATGACTGGTGCGTTGTAGTGACCATCGTTAGGGTCTAGGAGAGAGGTGAGGGGAAAGAAGGGGTTCAGAGTGTAGGATGGTGATGGATGGATGGGAACATTCGGAGGGGGTAGGAGGGAAGTAGGGTGGGAATATTGACGGTATTGATGTTTTGATACCAATGTTTTTACGTTCAATATTTTTGGATATGAATATCAGCATCGAAGCCTTGATTTTGACATCGAAACATAGCTGAGTCAATATCAGTATTGATATTGACGCTGAAATTCTCAACTACAAGCATGAAATTCTCGACACTCACTTTTTGCACGCAGCAAAGGCAGGGAACAGGTGACAGGGGGCTGGGAGCTTTTCATCTTGTCCTTTTACCATGGGGGATGGAGAACGGCATTGAAGACAAAGGTACGCAGGGGAGGGGAGGAGGGAGAGGAGAAAGGATGGTGGGATGAGGGAAGGGAAGGAGCATGGAGTATGGAGGATGTGCATGTGTGTACACTTGCTCCATTCACTAATGCAGTTGTCACAGTGCATACAAATGCTCAGGTAAACGTCGTAGTGTGCTCCATATGCGAATGGAATTGTCACGGAGTGTTAGGATTCCTAACTTAGGAATGTTAAACAAAATAAAAAGCAATGGTATGATTTTCATTTCGACTTCTTACGATTTCGATTCCGATTCGTTTGGTTTCGACTCACGAGTCAAAATCAGTTTTGGTTTGGTTTGTTATGAGGAGGTTCAGGTTTCAATTTTGACTCTGATTTTGATTTTGACTTTTGCCACCTAGTTGACCGAAATTGTGTGTGTTGAGTCAGAAGGAATCAAATCAAAATCAACATCTTCCACTTTTTTCTCGATTTTTTACAAGGTTAGGATAAGTTGACACTAGGCTTCTATTGGTTTCGATTTTGACAGATCCAGGTTCACCTCCGATTCGATTTCAATTCAATCTGATTGATAATCAAAATGAAAACACTAGACATCGGTTTTGATTCTATCCACTAATGTAATTGGGATAGTGCACATGCATCCTCCATCCAGCTGAGCGACCGACAAAGTGCACATGCATGCTTATTTGTGACTCGCAAATAAGGATGTTAAATTGAAATTTGCTGTCTCTCTTTCACAACGGACTCCCTTCTGATGTAACTCTCCCTTTTTATGTAATTCTCCCTTGATATGTAATTCTCCCTTTATATGTAATTCTCCCTTGATATGTAATTCTCCCTTTATATGTAATTCTCCCTTTATATGTAATTCTCCCTTGTGCAGGAAGCTTGAACGGTGGAAGTGCAAACGGTGCGATGGCTAATGGTTCGGCTGCCGGCACGCTGGAATGTGGGTCTTCCTCGATCCCCCCCCCCCCCCCCCCCCCCCCCGCCCGCCCCTTCCCCCCCCCAGTTGGGCCAACCCCCAGCCCCACCTCAGCACAGACATTCATCATAGGACTGGACGGGACTGTCCCTGTTGGTAGGGGAGGACAGAGAAAGATGACTCAGTCACCTCTCTCCATCCTCCCCTCCTCACCCTCCTCCCACCCCATCCCCCTCCCCACCCGCCTCCCACCCCCTCCCCCTCCGCACCCTCGTCCCACCCCCTCCCCCTCCCCATCCTCCTCCCAACCCATCCCCCTCTCCACCCTCCTCCCCACCCTCCTCCCACCCCATCCCCTTCCCCACCCTCCTCCCACCCCCTCCCCCTCCGCACCCTCGTCCCACCCCCTCCCCCTCCCCATCCTCCTCCCAACCCATCCCCCTCTCCACCCTCCTCCCCACCCTCCTCCCACCCCATCCCCTTCCCCACCCTCCTCCCACCCCCTCCCCATCCCCACCCTCCTCCCACCCCCTGCCCCTCCCCATCCTCCTCGCACCCCCTCCCCTTCCCTCGGCAGCTCGTGTGCGTTGTACTCTGTGCATGCCAGCGTGTGTCTGCAGCACATCCAGTTTGCTTAAGGAAGAGAGGAAGAGAAGAAGAAGAAGATGATGAAGAAGAAAACCAAGAAGAAGAAGAAGAAGAAGAAGAAGAAGAAGAAGAAGAAGAAGAAGAAGAAGAAGAAGACATTGCATGCATTCGCATGTGCTCTCATGCTTGAACAATCCTCACCAACATTTTGGGCGCACGCGTGGGGCGTGACCGTGAGTGTTGCCCAAGTGTGCATGGGTATGTGATCGTCAGTGTTTGTCAAGTGGGATGATGCACCTGCAATCAGCTGTTCCTTTTCATTCTTCTTGTGTGTTTACCGTCTTCCGTCTTTTCAGCCGCAAGCCTCATGCATTTTGACATATGACACTGTGACATGTGGCATGTGCGATTGGCGTGTGGCATGTGCGATTGGCGTGTGGCATGTGCGATTGGCGTGTGGCATGTGCGATTGGCGTGTGGGATGTGCGATTGACATGTGGCATGTGCGATTGACATGTGGCATGTGCGATTGACATGTGGCATGCGCGATTGACATGTGGCATGCGCAATTGGCGTGTGGCATGTGCGATTGGCGTGTGGCATGTGCGATTGGCGTGCGGCATGTGCGATTGGCGTGCGGCATGTCCGATTGGCGTGCGGCATGTGCGGTGGGCATGCATGTGGCGTGCGTGCGTGTGCGAGTGTGTGGCATGCATGTGGCGTGCGTGCGTGCAAATGTGTGGCATGCATGTGGCGTGCGTGCGTGGCACACGGCACATGCAGGCGTGTGCATAGTGGGTGCTGCAAGGACGCCCATGGGCACGTTCATGGGCTCTCTCTCCTCCTTGCCTGCCACTGAACTCGGAGCCATCGCCATACGAGGTGAGCGGGTTGCGGGCAGAAGAGTCAGTCAGGTTGAGCCACGCGTTCCGTCACACGGTCTGTGTTTCTGCAACCGTCTGCCATGTTGGAGCAGGTAGAGCGGTAAAAACGGTCAGGAACAGGACAACATTTTACTGCCTGCACTGTTCCTTCTGCTCTTTCTCCTCTGCCTCTTTCTCCTCTGCCTCTTTCTCCTCTGCCTCTTTCTTCTCTACCTCTTTCTCCTCTCGCTCTTTCTCCTCTCGCTCTTTCTCCTCTCGCTCTTCCTCCTCAGAATCTTTCTGCTTTACCTCCTCAGAATCTTTCTGCTTTTCCTCCTCAGAATCTTTCTGCTTTTCCTCCTCAGAAATTTTCTGCTTTTCCTCCTCTGACTCGTTCTGCTCTTCCTCCTCTTACTCTTTCTGCTTTTCCTCCTCTAGATCTTTCTGCTCTTCCTCCTCTGGATCTTTCTGCTCTTCCTCCTCTGGCTCTTTCTTCTGCGGCACGTCACGACGAGCTTGATGGAGGGAGAAGGTAGGTCGTTGTGCTGAGAATGTTGCGGAGGAGAGGAGGTTGACGTGGGGAACTCGCACAGTCTCTTATCTCTATGTTTTTGTTTTTTTTTTTGTAGAACATGAGAGGAGAAAAAGTACTTCTGTCGGCTTGTGTTTTTCCCAATGCCATGTTCAAGGTGTTGGGATGAAAGAAGAACAGTTGCGATGAAAATGGTGTATAGGAAATGCCAGCGAGAAACGCGTTGGGGGGCCCTGGTTGGCGCCACCACCGGACAGGCACCATGTCTCTGAACGCTTTTGCCTTCATCCACTCCCCCCC
>SZWC01001557.1:65688-98481 GCA_023375785.1 Penium margaritaceum
CCCCCCCCCTCCTCCCCCACCCCAGACCACCACCACCACCACCACCACCAACCACCATCAACACCAGCAGGGTGGGGTTGCGAGGCTAGTTTGTAGTCGTTGACGCAACGACATTTAGCGCCGTCGGTGTTTGCGTGCGTCAGCATTAGCAGTGGCAGCTGCAGCGACTAGGAGCAGGAGCAGCACCTCAGCCAGGCATATTCTTGGAATGGTTTGTGGGCAACTAGAAGTTCCCCCATTTTCTACCTTTCCATCCCTTCCCTTTTGTTGGGACAACCCCCTAGCAACACAGTCTGGTGCTCTTTCGCCTCTAGCAGCAGCCCAAATGGTTGCTTAGTGATTTTGTGATTTCATGGACAGACTCTCTGTGTGGTGCTGTGCTTCGACTCTGAATCAGGTTATGCCAAGGGATCATGTGGGGGCTCATGCTTCCCATTCCCCTCGATGGGGGGCTCCTTGAACCAAATATTTATGATGGACGTTGCCGCTTCAGGGCTGAACCTTTTGTTCAAATTTAGGGGGAATGTCCAGCTTTCAAGGTTATTCTTGGCAGAGGTGTTTGGATTTGCACAAAGTAATGTTGTGATGTGACATGAGCTTTACCCGTCTGTTTGCACAGATCTATTTGTCGGCATGGTCATGTCCTTGTGCGTGCAAATTCCCCATGTGGAGAGTTGGATGCAAATCGTTGCTTTCTCGCAGTCCGACACCCAACAGTTGTAGAACGATCGCCACGGTGTTCGAGATGTTTACTTGGCGTATGTTGTTTTTCTACAGCCTCCAGAACTTTTCTAGTGGACAAGTCGAGGGCCCAATCTGCATGTGTTTGGAATGTGTTTCGACCAATCGATGCCAGACCTGTGACCAGTTGTAACACCTAGCACAAGATTCGGCACGTCTAGTTTCAGGCGCAGTATCATTTGGATGCATGTTGGCAAAGCTACGGCCAAAACAATGGTTTTGGGTTAGGTCTTAGGATAGACTGTCCTTGCCGTTTGTGTCATCCATTGTGCGCCGCGGCGAGAGTTTATGCTGCGTACTTGTCAGTTGCCAATCCTCTGTACATTTCAAAATTATTAGAAATCACAAGACTCTGCTGTTGTGATTTGTGACGTTCCTGTCGACCTGTACAGTTTACTACGACCACTCGGCCGTGTCCATACTTGTGCAAATCCCTGATGCGGACCTTGGTGGTACCGGTGCGTCGTCTGGTGGTGGACTACCAGCTTGGAGCTGACCGACGACCGTTCCATAGCTCTGGACGCTGCCCGGGACCTCCAGCAGTTTTTCTACAACACGCATGAGTTTATCGGTGGACTGGCCGTGGGCCCGTTTTGCATGTTTTTGCATTGTTTGTCCACCGTTTGATGTCGGATGCATGCATCTGACCAGTCGTAGCGTCCAACTTGTGATTCTGCACGTCTAGGTTCAGACGGCCTAACGTTCTGACATGTCTCCGCTGAGTTACGGCCAAAACAGTGGTTTTGGGCCAGTTTTTTGACAGATCGTACCGTACTAGTATCTAAAAGGTGTTTTTATTATTTTTTTGCTCTTTTTTTGGGGTTTGTCCCAAATTGGTATGCTTGTTTTGGTATTTGTCCCTAATTTGACACCTGGCCTGTCTTATCCTTTTTTCCTTTGGATTCCTCGGTGCGTGTTCGACACTGAACTTCGGCCGATGCCTCACCTGCAAAATCCAGCGACAAAACTTGGTTGGAAGTGACAGAACGCGTTTGGAGGTGTTGGATTGCAATTGGAGGTGTCGGAACGTGATCGGAGGTGTCAGAGAGGGGGTTTGGTGGAGTTGCATGCGCACCGGTGCATGCACGGAGGCAGCATTTGAAACTTCGAACTTCAAACTTCACACTCAACGGGAGTTTCCTCAGCCGAAGTCGAGCCCCACACCAGGCGAAAAACCATTTTGTCCTTGTGTCCAATGGACCCCCACCAATATGTATTTGTGTCAAACACCCCAACCCCCACCTCATTTTGTCTTCTTACTTTTTCAAAAATGGCCCCACCTTTCAAGTACTAGTACGGTATGCTGCCGCTTGCGACACCCGCTGTGCGCCGCGGCAGGTACTTATGTCATGGACATGTCATTTGTCATTTCTCTATGCTAATGTTATTTAAGCATTATGACACTTTGCCTTGTGTCTCCTAGCCAAACCCTTGCCGTTGTGTGCACGACTTGTGACTGTCGTCACCGTGTGACCTGGCACTAACGCCTAGTCAGCGGTTGTGTCGCTAGGAAGCTTCCACACATCTTCTTATCATATCAGAGGGGTGAGACATTTCTTGCCGAGCTACGATGCAGAAACACAACAGAGCAGCAGTCGTCAGAGTAGCTGGAAAACCTAGGCAGCAGGTTGGGGCAACGGCGTTGTTGATGCAGCGTGCGGGCTTCCACGCTTGTTGCTTGAGTCAGCTGCCCCCTCAGTCTGCTGCTCTAGAGTCTAAGTCTGGAAGCTCTAGGTTTGTTACTCAGAAACACGCGCGCCAATGTTACCGCCAGAAAGCAGCTGAAAAATGAAAGTGACTGATTAGGAATGAAGAATGAGCAACAATGGGAGACCCCTCCAGGTTCTAGCTCCCCCCCACTAGTGTAGAACTTGTTACTCAGCTAACCAGCCAATCAGAAAATAGTCATAGACCTATTTTCTGGCAGGCAGGGTTTTCTCGGTGAGCCCTGCCAGACGCCCGACAACCCAAAACCCGGGCGTCGTCCGTTTTGCCTGAAAACTAGACCATAGCATAATTCCAACGCTGCAAATGCAGTCGTGCAGTCAAAATTAGCTAGAAAAATAGCAGCAAAGAGTTATGGCTGCCCAAACCCAGGCAGTGCCTACGACAGTCAGCGATACCAAACAGGGCCATACAGCAGGAGATATGGACCCTAGGCACCGCATGATGCTGCAGACGCAATGCCACAACCAGACACAGCGCTAGGTGCATGCTGACAGCATCTGCAGTGGCAGTGACCGCCGGCGGCCCGACCGCCGAGGAGGCCTGCCAATGGAGTTGAGCGCATCGCCAGAGGGAGGAGGCTCCAACGAAGGGTGAGTGGGCCTCAGCGTACGTCGGCTTCACTGCGCGACACTCCAGCAGCGTCAAGTCTTGCCGTCAGTCATCTACACGTCGATGTACACAAGCCGGAAAGACACAACAGAGTACAATGAGAGATGCACGAAAACCAACACTCCCCCATGACTCATAGGCGTAGTGCACATGTGCGTGTAGAGACAGAGTCAACGACCAAACTCCCCTTGGCCAGGCTGAAACGCAAGCAGGGATAGAGAGAGTCACTCACGGACGCATGCCGACTGAATTCACAGCCTTCTTCAACGAGTCGCGCTTCACTGCCTTGGTGAAGAAGTCAGCCAACTGCCGTGTTGTCTCAACCCACACGATGCTGATACTGCCGTCATGCAACAATGAACGCACATAGTGATACTCAACGTTGATGTGATTTTTACGTGTGTGATGCAAGCCGTTATTGTCGGCGATGGCCATGGCACTCTCATTGTCACAATGCAACGTGATGGATGCGACAGCCTGACGCAACTCGGACAAGAGACGACGCAATCACACACTCTCACATGCGCATGAGCCAAGAGCAACGTACTCAGCCTCAGCAGTGTTGCGTGCAATGCACCCCTGCTTGCCACTGCGCCAGGACACAACTGTGCCGCCAATCAGAAAGATCCAGCCTGTGCGACTCGTACCGTCCGGACTGCCGGCCCAGTCACTGTCGGTGTAGCCCACCGCGACAACAGACGGCTGACGGCGGAACATGAGACCTCGCCGAGGAGTCGAGACGACATAGCGCAGTACTCGGATCGCGGCCTCGTACTAGAGGTGATGCGGCTCGTGAGAAAACTGGGCCAGGAGGTTGACGGCGAACGCAATGTTTGGGCGCGTCATCAGCGCCAGGAACATCAATGACCCGATGACTTGCAGGTACGTGGTCACGTCAATTTGCTCCCCCACAAGAGCTGGGTCAGGACTCTTAAGCTTCACCTGACCATCGGGTGACATGGGTGAGGATGCGCTCGACATGAGTGGCAGGTTCTCCGCAAAGCGGGTGGACAGCGTCTGCACATAGGCGGCCTGGTGGATGTGCAGGACGCCCTGGGAGCCATCATGCTTGAGCTCCATGCCCAGGAAGACTCTGGCACATCCGAGATCCTTCATCTGGTAGGCGGCGTGCAGCAAGTCCTTGACACGCTGGATGGCAACCATGTCTGGCGACGCAATGAGGAGATCATCGACGTAAACCAGAACAGCTGTGAAAGTCTGGCCTCGCGGACTGACAAACAATGCGGGATCAGCGATGGTGTGTTGGAGCTCACCACGAAGGAGTGTGCTGCTGATTTCTTGGTTCTAGCACCGAGGCGACTGCTTCAGGCCATAGAGGGCCTTACGCAGTCGCCAGACTCTCTCAGTGCCATTGTCGAAGCCGAGGGGCTGCACCATGTAGAGCTCCTCACCCTCCAGTGAACCATGGAGAAAAGCGTTGCTCACATCCATCTGATGTAGCTCCCACCCATGCTGGGCGACCAGGCTGAAGAGCGCCCGGCTAGTGGAGAACCGGCCAACTGGGGCAAAGATCTGGTCGTAGTCGACCCCAAGAATCTGGGCAAATCCCTTGTCTGTAAGGCGAGCCTTGTACTTGTCCAAGGACCCGTCGGGCTTCCACTTGTGCCGAAAGACCCACTTGGCACCGATGACCTTCCGACCTGGAGGAAGGTCGACGAGGTCGTACACATGGTGCTGTCGGATAGCGGCAAGCTCATCGGCGCAGTCAGCTTCCCTGTGTGCGGCCTCACGAGAGGCTCATGCCTCGCGTAGGGTGGCTGCGTCCTCCAGGCGTGTTGTGGAGCGGACTGAGAGAGCGTGTACATCTCGAACCCCAGGAGGGATGCGCGCGAGTGTAGCCACGACAGCGTGCCGATGCTCGTGATGAAGCATGGCGTAGCCCAGTGCAGAGCCCAGGTGAAGGTCTGCAATGATGGCCGAGGTGGTCAAGCCAAGGGTCTTGGTATCAGGGTCCCCACACACGACCGTGGGAGTGCAGGAGACAAGAGGGGCCACGGGGTGTCGAGGCGCCACGGAGCGCGATGCGACGGTTTGCACGCTCACCGACGGTCTGGGTCGGAGGCTGCCGCCTGGGCCACGTGTGTAGCGTGGCAAGGCAGGCAATGGCACTGAGTCTGATGGGCCAATGGAGGCGGATGGGGTTGCTGGTTCGGAGCGGCCAGCGGGCGCGACTGGAGCTGCTGGCCCGGAGGGGCCAGTGGACGCACCTGGGGCTGTCGGTCCGGAGGGACCGGCGGACGCAACTGGGGCTGCCGGTCCGGAGAGACCGGCGGACGCGACGAGGGCTGCCGGCTCGGAGGGACCAGCGGACGCGGCTAGGGCCGCCAGCCCAGAGGGACCTGCGGACGCGACTGGGGCTGCTGGCCCGGAGGGACCAGCGGACACAACTGGGGCTACCGGCTCAAAGGGACCAGTGGACACGACTGGGGCTGCCGGCTCAGAGGGTCCAGTGGATACGACTGGGACTGCCGGCCGAGAGGGACCAGCGGACACGATTGGGGCTGTCGGCTCAGAGGGACCAGTAGGCACGACTGGGGCTCCTGGCCCGGAGGGACCAGCGGACGCGACTGGGGCTGCTGGCCCGGAGGGACCACCGAACGCGACTGGGGCTGCTGGCCCGGGGGGACTAGCAGACGCGACTAGGGCTGCCGGCTCAAAGGGACTAAGGGATGTGTCACCCGGAAGCAGTAGGACGGAGGACGGACTCACCACTCCCCTTTGCGATGGGATAGACACGGACGAGTCGAAGCGAATGAGGTCGCGAGGAAACAGGTCCTTGAAGAAGAGGGCATCCCGGGACTCGACAATGCAGTGCCGGGAGGGATCCCAGAAACGCCTTTGACTGATGAGAGACACCGAGGAAGATGCAGGGACGTCCGCGGGGGACAAGCTTGCCGCCCTGTTGCAGGACGGGCAGCCACACTGGCCACGCAACCCCAGACGCGAGCCGGGCGGAGGTCAGCTCTCTGACCGCAATGCTGGTACGGCGTGGACTGGCGGGGAAGGGGACCATGGGGAATCCGGTTCCAGACCCAGGTCATGTAGGCCATGGCTTAAAAATAGAAGCCATCGGAGAGACCGGACTCGACCCGCATGGTGCGGACGGCGTCGGCCATGGTACGGTTCCACCGTTCGGAGATACCGTTCTGGACGGGCGTATAGGGCGCGGATGTCTCATGGTGGATCCCGCGAGAGACAAGAAAGGTCGTGGCCTCACCCATGTACTCACCACCGCGATCGGAGCGAAAGCGGCAAAGAGAGCGGCCAAACTCGTACAAGGACAAGCCAGTCCTGGATGGCTCGGGCGACATCGCTCTTCTGCCGAAGGGCGAAGACCCAGCGGTAGCGAGAATAGTCGTCAGTGAGGGTGAGGACATAACGGCCGTGTTCGCCGACGGATTCGGTGGGGAGAGGACCCATGACGTCAGAATGGACAAGGTCGAGAGGGACTGACGCACTGGAGGAAGACAAAGGGTACGTGGGCCGGTGCATCTTCCCATGAGCGCAATCAATGCACTCAATGGGACATGGGAGGGGGAACGTCTCCGGGTCAAGGCCCTTGGCCGGCTGGGTGTGGAGCATGCTGTCTACGGCGGCAGAGTGGACGTGGCAGAGGCGGCGGTGCAAGAGACGAGTGTGCTGAGGAGAAAGCGTACTGGTGACAAATACATGGCCTGTGGTGGCCGACGGGGAGGAGACGGAAGGAGAGGAGGAGAGGCGAGGTACATGCCACAGGTTGCCACGGGCGGTGGCGTGCAGTACGACAAGACCTGACAGACGCAACGACATAGTGCCAACACCACGCGAGTGCACAACATCCATGCTCATGCGGTCAAGGGCAGTGACGGACAGGAGGCTGAGCTCGAGATCAGGGACGAAGAGGAAATCGGTCAGAAAGACGTCACCGGAAGGACCACAGGAATGAACGACGCCAACACCAAGGACAGGCAACACCTGTCCGGAGCCTTTCCGGACACCGGAGACATCGCCTACAGGACCGAGAATTCTAAAGGCCTCAGGAGAGGCTGTCATGTGATGCGTGGCCCCGGAGTCGATGATCCAGGTCTCGGCAGGGTCCTGGACCGGGGTCGCCAGATCACTAACGGTGACATGGCAGCAAGCAAGGGACGTAGACGCGATGGAAGGAGGCGCGTACCGAGACTGCCAATCGTCAAGCCATGCAACGTCATCATGGGAAGGGGTAGCGGAGGCCATGGGAGACGATGAGATAGGCGAGGAAACGGGACACGACCGTAGCTCAGTCTCAGTCATGCATGGCTGGGCATGAGAGCGGGAAGTGATGCAACTCGCACTTCATTGGGGAGGAGGACGAGGCAGGCCGAGCTGGAGCGCGATGAACTGCTCCAACTGACGCTCACGGGAGGACGGTCCGGGAGTGTAGACAGAGTGCGGGATGACGGCGCTGGAGCCCGGGTAGAAGGAGGATTGTGCTGGCGCCGACTGTTGTAGCGCTGGTGTCGGCTGGACTGGTGAAGCAACCGGAGTGGTGGAGCTGCTGGATGAGGCCGAAGTGTCAGAGGCGGCGAGAGCTACGGCGGTAGAGGCGAGACGGCACTCCCGCTTGCGACGCATGGTAGCGATGACGCGTGCCTCGTCCGTCGGGAGAGGACACGTGTACCACCCGTGCCCAGGCTGGCCACGGTTGTGGCAGACCGAGCCTTCACCGCTGGACCCGGTCGACGGCCGCTGCTGCTACTGCTGCGGACCGTTGCCTTTCTTGTTCTGACACTTCTTCTTCCCCGACGACGATGAGGTAGCTGCGACAGGGGAGGCGACGGTCACGGAGGCAACGGCAGGGGAGGCAAGAGCCTCCGTGTGCTGGAGGCGGGACTCCAGACGAGCTTCCTCAATCCGGAGGAAGAGCTTGTATGCCTAGGGCATGAGGGTGCCCTGGGCCGCCATGGTGGAGAGGACGTCGTGAGAGGAATGGACGAAGACGTCCGCGTATGCATCGGTGGCACCGCGCTTGATGGTGAGGAACGCGGCCAGAGGGGGTGGGGCAGCGGTCCCGAGGTGACGAAGGATGTCCTCCGCCCGCTGCCAGTAGGAGGTGACCGTCTCGGTCTCCCCCATGTACACGGAGTTGAGCTCCCACAGCAAGCGGCTGGTCTCAGCCTCGTTGGACAGGCGATGGGGACGAGTGAGGACGTGCCACGCGACTGCAGGGTCTGGGGTGGTGCCTGCGGTGAAGTCGCCTAAGAAGGGATCGAGGGCGAGGCGGGAAGCCGGAGGGGCGACTGGGACTAGAGCACGGACGGCACTACCAGCATCATATAACTGGTCGGCCAGGGTGGCGTCATAAGGCAGGGTGTAGTATGCCCACAGGCCCTCACCCTGCGCCCAGATCCGGAAGCTGAGCTCCCAGCTCCGGAACTGCTCGCCGGCCAGAAGCGGCGGCGGCGGCGTCTCAAAGTCCTTTTGCCTGTGACCGGCACCCAGAGTGGGGCCAAGGACGGAGACCACTGTCTGCCGCTGGCGCTGAGTCTGCTGCTGCTCCAGGTAGTGCGTGGCAGCAGACACAGCTGAGCTGGCGTGCCCTGGAGGGATAAAGGATGGCGGCACACTGGTGGCAGTCAGAGAGACCAACGGCTGCAGTGCCCCAAGCTGTTGCATCAGGGCAACAAGCTGTTGTTAAGAGCAGCGAGGGGGTCAGGGTCAGGGTTGTCGCCAACAATGCCAGAGGGCTGCTGCCGCTGATGCTACTGCTGCTGCTTCTGCTACTGCTGCTGCTGCTGCTACTACTACTGCTTCTGTTATTGCTGCTGCTGTTGCTGCTCCTACTGCTCCTACTGCTCCTGCTGCTCCTACTGCTCCAGTAGCTACTGTTGCTACTACTACTGCTGCTTCTGCTGCTGCTGCTGCTATTGCTACTCTTGCTGTTGCTGCTGGTGCTGCTGCTGGTGCTATTGGTGCTGCTGGTGCTGCTGCTACTGCTGCTGTAGCCGCTCCAAGAAAGGGGGGGTGGGGGTCCCCCCAACAGAGGAGGACCCCTCCCCACAGGGGCTACCAGCCATGGTTTGATGCCCTTTTTCTTTTTTGTTTGTGTTGCTGACGTCAGCAGTGATGTCAACTGAGGGCGGTGGATGTCCTGCCCACCCTTAGGTTTTCTTCCCCCTTCCCCTGCCCCCCTTTTTTGTAAGTAGATGATGTCAGCAATGATATCAGTAGTGGCGCTTCTTGGGGCCGCTACTGCAGTTGGGGCCACTGCTGCAGCTACTGCTGCTGCCGTAGTAGCTACTACTGCTTCTGCTGTTGTTGGTGCTGCTGCTACTACTACTGCTGTTGTAGCTGCTGCTGTTGCAGGTGCTACTGCTGCTGCTGATGCTGCTACGGCTGCGGCTGCTGCTGCTATTGCGGCTGCTAGTAATACTGTTGCTGCTGCTACAGTTGCAGCAGCAGTTGCTGCTGCTGCTGCAAACTGCTACGGCTGCTGTGGCTGCTGCAGCAGCTAGGGCAGCTGCTGCAGCTACGGCAGCGAAGCTGGCGGGATGGGGGATTTTTTTCCTCTTGTTCTTTTTTTTCTCTTTCGTCTGTCATAGCGGGCAGCGGGCTGCTGCTCGCTGGGAGCGAGCTGCTGCTCGCTGGCAACAGCGGGCTGCTGCTCGCTGCTCGCTCATTGCGCGCTACGAGCAACAGCAACCGCTGCTGGCTGCTTCCAGCAGCTGCTCGCTACTGCTGCTGCTGTAGCTGGCTACTGCTGCGGCTCGCTACTATAGCTGCTACAGCCTGCTACTGTTGCTGCAGTTGCTGCTTGTTGCTACTGTTGCTCGTTGCTGCTGCGGGCTGCTGTTGCGAACTGCTGCTACTGCGAGCTGTTGTTGCGGGCTGCTGCTGCTACGAGCTTGACTCTGCCTGCTGTTGCTACTGTACACAACTGCTGCTGGCTGCTGCTGCCACTGCTCGCTGTCGTTGCCTGCGGCTGCCGCTGCTGCAGATTGCTGCTGCTGCGTACTGCTGCCAGTCACTGCACCTGGGTGACGTTGCAGCGTGCGTCGTCGCCCGCAGGTGTCGGACGTGGCCTGCCGCTCACCTCCTCGTGTCACGCGTGGGGGTCAGCGCTGCCGAAAAACTTCGGCAGCATTTCCCCTTGCCCAGTGGCCGTGGGAAAAAATCTGACGCCGCCACCAGGCGGGTCAATGCTGCCGGAAAAATTCCGGCAGCATTTCTCCTGCACTGGTGCATATGGGGGTCCGCCGGCGTTGTCTGGCACCTGTACGCCAGTCTTCTGCTATTTTTGCTATGCTCTGGCTCTGATACTGCGCTAGAAAACCTAGGCAGCAGGTTGGGGCAACGACGTTGTTGATGTAGCGTGCAGGCTTCCACGCTCGTTGCTTAAGTCTGCTGCCCCCTCAGTCTGATGCTCTAGAGTCTAAGTGTGGAAGCTCTGGGTTTGTTACTCAGAAACACGTGCGCAAGTGTACGCGCCAGAAAGCAGCTGAAAACTGAAAGCGACTGATTAGGAATGAAGAATGAGCAACAAAGGGAGACCCCTCCAAGTTCTAGCTCCCCCCCACTAGTGTAGAACTTGTTACTCAGCTAACCAGCCAATCAGAAAATAGTCCTAGACCTATTTTCTGGCAGGCAGGGTTTTCTAGGTGAGCCCTGCGAGACGCCCGAAAGCCCAAAGTCCGGGCATCGTCTCTTTTGCCTGGAAACTAGACCATAGCATAATACCGACGCTGCGAACACAGTTGTGCGGTCAGAATAAGCTAGAAAAATAAGAGCAAAGAATCATGGCTGCCTGAACCCAGGCAGTGCCTACGACAGTCAGCTATGCTAAACAGGGCCATACAGCAGGAGACATGGACCCTAGGCACCGCATGATGCTGCAGATGCAATGCCACAACCAGACACAGCGCTAGGTGCATGTAGACAACATCTGCAGTGGCAGTGAATGTTTGCTGCCCGACCGCCGAGGAGGCCTGCCGATGGAGCTGAGCGCATCGCCAGAGGAAGGAGGCTCCAGCGAACGGTGAGTGGGCCTCGGCGTCCGTCGGCTCCACCGAGCGACACTCGTGCAGCGTCAAGTCTCGCCGTCAGTCATCTGCACGCCGATGTACACAAGCCGGGAGGACACAGCAGAGTACAATGAGAGATGCACGAAAACCAACAAGAGTCACCGTTATAGCAGATCCACAGGGGCCTGTCGACGATAGCCGACTGCCGTCGACGTCTCCCACCATCATCACGTGAGAGTGCATCAACAGCAACCGCTAGTAGCAGCAGGCAACAGCTCTAGCAGGCTGCAGCTGCTAGCAGCTGCCGACATTGGCACTAATAGCGGCAGCAGCAGGCCGCTGTTGCAGCAGGCGGCGGTGGACAGTAGCAGTAGCAATGCGCGGCAGCAGTAGTACGCAACAGCATCAGCGTGCAACAGGAGTAGTACGCAGCAACGCATCGCAGTGGCGGCGACAGCAACGGCGGGCAGTAGTAGCGTGCACTAGTAGCAGCATTGAGCAGTAGTAGCAGCAGCGTAGCAGAGCAGCAGCGCAATAATAGCGCGCGGCGGTAGCAGCGCGCAGCAGCCGCAACGTGTAGTAGCAGGAGCGTGTAGCTGCACACGCAGTCACGCGGCTGCTTCTATAGGTGCCAACGCAGCAGCAACTGAGCGGAAGCTGCTGCAGAGCTTCCGCACGGCTGCTGCGAAGCGACCACCCGCCTGCGCAACAACCGGAAGGGTTGTCAAAAAAAGGAAGGGAGGGCTGTCCTGACGTCAGCATTTTTACTGACACCATCAGATTCGTGCTGAAGTCAGCAATCCCTTGCTGATGTCAGCACTTGCCTTCGTCAAATTTTTATTTGGAAAAGTCAAACGTTGCCAACATTTTAACTCCTCAAGAAATGGTGACGGTTCTGTAATTTGACCTGTTTGATATCTCGGTCCATACTGAGCGCTGACATGGCTCCGACCGGTGATAAGGACAAAAGACCATTAGATCCCTCTTCTTCCTCCTTAGGGATCACGAGCCCATGCTTGCAGGCTATTGAGGACCTGCAGATTCAGCAGGACGAGATGCGTCATTTATTGCAGCAGCAGAATGACACCATCCGTACACTCACCGAGCTTCTTTGTGGTCAGTCCACGTCCCAACGGCAGACCTTCGAGGGAGCGGTCGGTGTCGCACCCTCCGCACAGCAGTTAACACCAGCAACGGTGACAGGAGCGGGACGCGATCCGCCACCTCTTGATCCTTCGGATAAGACCCTGACATGCTAGGCATGGAGGGCGGCTGTCACGAGAGTGAGATTCGTGTGCTTCAGCAGCGTCTCCGTCAACTTCAGACGAGCTTTCGACCCCCACACACGACTCGTTCCTTTCTTCCCGAGATTCGATCCTTGCTCGATCTCCACCCCAGTGACTTTCCTCTTCCCAATGTCTCCCCCATCCCTCGTCCTTCTCAGCTCGCGGTTGCTCTCCCTACGCAGCGGCAACCCAAGGATTTCGAGACACTGCCTCCACAGTAAGTCAGCGAGGACGGTTTTGACTGCTGGGAAATTCTTCTCGAGGTTTAGACCACTTCGGAGGGAGTGTGGCCCTACTACCACAGTCCGTATCAGACTACGGATCGAGCACAGGTACTGACAACGGCCAGGGCGTTTTGCAGACTCCTTTACGCCATGCCGCACGAGACGGTCGTTGACTTCCGCTCGTTCCTTGGAGAGGCCGACACAAGCGCAGGTGCTGATCCATGTGGAGGATGGGACCTGGCATTATCATTGCTTGCTGTAGAGACGCACGCCACACGCGCCGTCTACATTCGTGTTTTCCACTCCCTTCGTCAAGGATCTGCCGAGTCTACAACCAACTACTGGCGACGCGCCATGCACATCTACACGCGCCTTGGGACCTCATGAGGTACAGAGCTGTGGACACTCAGCACGCAGACATCTTCACGAGGTGTAGTGACACTGTACTCGCACCCTTCTCCACCTCACTACAGCTTCTTCCCTTGGCGCATCAGCTTTTCCTTCAGGTGACTTCCGCCCGTGGCTCATCAGGAGAGTCCCCTTACTGCACCAGTCATTGCGTCACCACTGACACCCCTCCTGCAGTCTACTCCTCCATCCTCTAGCACGTCCTCCTCTTCCCCTTCCACCTTGACTCAAACACATGGTGTGGTAGCAGCAGCATAGGGGAAGAAGGGAAGACGGAGGTGCGGTTCGGGCCAGTAGCATTCATAGCAGCAGCAGTCATCGGGTGGTAGCAATGGACGCTCTGTTCACTGCTACAAATGTGGAGGTGCTCATTGCTACACCGAGTGCCAACAGCCGCTCGACTAGGCGCGGATCACTCCTGGGCTTCAGGTTGTGCATGTACTATGGTCTACGTCGAGCAGCACATCCTCTGGGCGCGCGGCGACCACGACTGCAGCACTTCCCGCTTCATCACCGGCAAGCAGTGGCGACCCGGACCCACGTGACCGCACCATCGCTGAGCTCCGTCACCATCTGGCGCTTCGCTTTCAGGGAGGTGCGAGTGTGTTGTCACAGCTGGGTGGTCCACAGACTGTTTGTTCGTCTGTCCACATAGCTCGTGATAACTCGTGTGGGGGAGGCACAGCTAGCATGTGATGACGATGGGCCTGATAGTACCGATTGGTTTCAGGAGTCTTATCTTTGTGCCCTTCGTCGTTCCCCCTTTCCTGTTGTCCAACGCCCGTCTGAGGCCGAGTGTTCCATTGCCCGTGATTTCCTCCAGTCGTGATCCTGGTGGCACTTGGATCATCGATTCTGGTGCCACTCATCACATGATTTGTCGGCGTAGTGATTTTGTTGTTCTCGATCCAGTTGCGTCTGTTCGTTCCGTCCGCACAGGCTCTGGTCAGTCCTTACCGGTCCATGGTGTTGGGGTTGTGTGCTTCCATGGTCCGTCTGGCCCGCTGTATCTTTTCGAGGTGCTTTTTGTGCCTGATCTTGAGCTCAGTTTGCTTTCTGTACATGCCTGCACACTGATGGGACTCTCTCTGGAGCACACAACAAAGTCCGCGACGGTGACTACTATTGACACCCATAACAGTGTCCTTCGTGCCTCTGTTGTGGATGACCTATATCGCGTCTCCCGGATTTCTCCTCCTCCTTGCTCCCCCTCCCCTCCTCCTTGTATTTTTGTCACTAGCGTTATGTCTACTGAGCACCAACGATTGCTTCATCGTTGTCTGTATCATGTGGGCTCGGACACTGTGTCGAAGCTCATTCGGACACAACCCGCACTCGGTCTTGACGCGACTTCTTTCAAGAAGCCGCCAAAGACTGATTGTCTCTTCTGCGCTGAGGGAAAGATGCATCGTTGCACCTACCCTGACTCCCGTTCTCGCGTACTTCGCCCTCTTGAGTTAGTCCATTCGGACCTTCTTGGTCCTCTCCCTGTCGATTCTCTGTTTGATCGGGGTCGATACGTCCTGACCCTGACTAATGACTTCACCCGTCTGCGGTGGGTCTATAGCCTGCACCAGAAGAGCGATGCCGCTCTTGCGATTCATCTCTGGCTAGTGATGGCTGAGCGTCAGTCCCGCCACACGGTGCATACTTCCCACTCGAATCGCGACGGCGAGTTTCTTGGCGAGATGGACAGTTTCTTCGCCGAGCACGGCGTTTTTCACCAGGTCTCCGCTCCTGCTACTCCTCAGTAGAACGGTGTCTCTGAGCATTGGAACCGCACCATGGACGATGCACTTCGCGCTATGCAGTCTGAGTTTAGTCTCCCAAAGTCCTTCGCCTTTGAAGGCTTCGCCTACATGACTTGGGTCTGGAACCGCCTCCCATACGGTCCCCTTCCGGACCATGTCACAACATACGAGCTCAGGTTTGGCCACCGTGCTGACCTGTACCTCGCTCGCGTCAGGGGGTCATTGGCTTCTGTGTGGTACACCGAGGATCACTAGAGGTCCAAGGTCTCACCGCGAGGTCGCTTGTGGGCCTTTATAGGCATCTTCCCGCGGTCGAACGCCTGGCGTTTTTTGGGATCCTGCTCGTTGTCACATCGTTGAGTCACACAACGTGCTCTTCTTTGAGTCCCTCACCTACCGTGATCTGACATTGATCACGTCGTTGTCCGTCTTGCACGTTCCCATGTGTGAGGTTTCTCGACAGATGGGGGAGTCTGAGCCTGCGAGCACCTCCCGCCCGGCTGATGTGTCCGTTCGAGCTCCCTCCACTTCTCGGTCGTCGGCTCTTGATGACCCAGCGATCATCGCTGTCGGCCGAGAGACCTCTCCAGCACAACCGGCTTCTACCCCTTTTGCCCCGCACCCCATAGGTCCACATGCTCCTGTACTTGTGTCCGCCAGTACTCCTGCCTCTGTGTGTGGCCCTGCCCCACCTGCTCCTACTATGACACCCAATCCCGTGTCTACCACACATGCATCTCCTCGCACGGCATCACGAGCTCCTTTGCCTTAGCCCTCACCAGCTGTGGTCATGCAAGTGTCTGAGCCTGAGGTGTGCCCCTAGAGCCTAGGCTACTCACGTGAGCCCGGCGGTCGTCTTCGACCATTGGAATCCGGAGTCCAACGAGTGCCAGGCTCCATACCCAGGCGCTTCGCTCGAAGCATCGCGAGTGGCGATCCCGACACAATGGCCCTAGGCCTGAGTGTCTGCACTGAGCACACAGAGGTACATCCAGCGTGCCCTATTGGGCACGATCTCATCACTCGCGAGTTTCATATCGCTTGTAATACAGCAGCTGACCTTGTGGTCATCAGACCTAGCACTAAGGCGTGTGCTCTTGATACGCAGAGCTCCCCCTCTATGGTGCCTGACCCGGGCACACTGAGGGAAGCTCTCTCATCACAGGATGCTGACGCTTGGCGTGCTGCCTCCGAGGATGAGCTTCGTGCCATCCGAGAGCATGGAGTTTACGAGCTAGTCGACCTTCTACCTGGGAGGAAGGCTATTCCGGTCAAGTGGGTCTTTCGCAAGAAAGTGAAGCCGGTTGGCTCACTGGAACGCCACAAGGATCGCCTGGTCGTGAAGGGGTACTCTCAGGTCGAGGGTATCGAATACACTGACACCTTTGCCCCTGTCGGCCGCATGACCTCAGCTCGAGCGCTGTTCAGTGTAGTGGCTCAGCATGAANTTTACGAGCTAGTCGACCTTCTACCTGGGAGGAAGGCTATTCCGGTCAAGTGGGTCTTTCGCAAGAAAGTGAAGCCGGTTGGCTCACTGGAACGCCACAAGGATCGCCTGGTCGTGAAGGGGTACTCTCAGGTCGAGGGTATCGAATACACTGACACCTTTGCCCCTGTCGGCCGCATGACCTCAGCTCGAGCGCTGTTCAGTGTAGTGGCTCAGCATGAATGGGAAAAGTACCAGATGGACGTGAACAATCAGTTCCTCCATGGCTCTCTGGATGAGGAGATTTACGTGGCTCAGCCACTTGGCTTTGAGTATGGTGACAAGGGCTTGCGCTTGCACAAGTCCTTGTACGACCTCAAGCAGTCTCCTCTGTGTTGGAACCAGCAGATCACCGGAACCCTGACTCATGCGGGATACGTATAGAGCAAGGCAGATCCATGTATCTTTATCCGACGGACGCCTGAGCGGTTCACCGCCATCCTAGTCTATGTCAACGACCTTCTAATCACGTCTCCTTCCATGGAGGCTGTGAAGGAGGCCAAGTCTGTCCTCCAAACTGCCTATAGGATGAAGGTCTTTTGTCCTGCAGCAGTGTTTCTTGGCATGGAGGTCGTGCGTGACCGCAGACGTCGGACACTACAACTGCATCAGGCCCGATACGCATGTGTTGTGGGGGAGAGCTTCAGCGACCACCTTGGTGCAGTGCCCACGGCCTCCACACCTCTCACACCTAATGGCCAGGATGCCCTGAATGTGACGATCCCACAAAGTTGGGAGAGACAGTGGATGTGACCTTGTACCTCCGTCTCATCGGATCTCTGATGTACCTGGCAACTACCACACACCTTGACATCGCCTTTGCTATCAGCCTCCTTGCACAGGTTTTGTAGGCTCAACGTGCTAGAGTCCTTCACGCGGCTGTGCGAGTGGTTTGGTATGTGGTCTCCACACCGTACCTCGGACTCTGCTTTCGCCGGCAGTGTTTGATGGTCCTTGACGGCTACACCGGCAACGACTGGGCCTGGAGTCTAGATGGACGCAGTCGCATTGGTTACGTGTTCTTGCTCAGTGGTACAACTGTGTCTTGGCGCAACAGGAAGTAGGGTTGCATCGCACGTAGCTCATCGGAGGCACAGCATGTTGCTTTGGGTGCAGGGGCCGCTGAGACAGAATGGCTGTAACACCTGTTCCTTGAGCTAGGTCGGTCAGTATGTGCCATTGTGCTTCGTTGCGAAACCAGAGTGTTCTTGCCATTACGGAGAACTCGCTCACACGAAGCACATTACGGTTGAGCATCACTTTGTGCATGATCTGGTGGAGCGACACGTGATCTCCATCACATGGGTTGGAACTGACATGTACCGTGTTGACTTCTTGACGAAGGCACTAGCACGCAGGAAGTTTCTGGTGGCCATTCATTCTATTGGTCTTCACCCCTTGCCTGAGAGTGGTTGAGTGTGGGGTGTGTCTGTGTCTGTCTCACGATTTTTTTTCACTCGTTGTTGTACTTGTATCAGTGCTGCATGTGTATGGAAATGCGTACCATCGGGTCATGGGGGAGTGTTGTGATTTGTGACGTTCCTGTCGACTTGTAAAGTTTACTACAACCACTCGATCGTGTCCATACTCGTGCAGATCCCTGATGCGGACCCTGGTGGTATCGTTGCGTAATCTGGTGATGGAATACCAGCTTAGAGCTGACCGACGACCGCTCCAGAGCTCTGGACACTGCCCGGGACCTCCTGTAGTTTTTCTACAGTACGTAGAAGTTTATCGGTGGACTGGTCGTGTGCTCGATTTTTTTTTTTTTGCATAGTGTGTCCACCATTTGATGCCGGATGCATGCATGTGACCAGTCGTAGCGTCCGGTTTTTTATTGTGCACGTCTAGGTCCAGACGGCGTAGCGGTTTGACATGTCTGCGCTGAGTTACGGCCAAAACAGTGGTTTTGGGCCAGTTTTAGGACAGATCGTATGCTGCCGCGTGCGACACCCGCTGTGCGCCGCGGCAGGTACTTATGCCATGGACCTTTCATTTTTCATTTCTCTCTGGAAATGCTATTTGAGCATTATGACACTTTGCCTTGTGTCTCCAAGCCAGTCCCTTGCTGTTGTGTACACGACTTGTGACTGTCGTCACCGTATGACCTGGCACTGACGCCTAGTCAGCGGCTGTGTTGCTAGGAAGTTCCACACATCTTCTTATCTGCATCTCTCCTAGCCAATTCCTTGCTATTCTTGCACTTGCATGCTAGTGTACAGGGCTGATGGCGGTATTATTGGTATTGCGGTATACCGTTGTTCTGTACCGCGGTATTGTCAATACCGCTGTACGGTATTCTTTTTCGGTACCGGTACAGTAGCGTTACCGACCTCTCAGGGCATCCGTCTATTGTACCACAATATTGTACCGTGGTACAGTACCGTAGTAACACCATACAAAAGGATACATTTTTTTCTAATACCGGTAACGAGTCATAAATGTTGGAGAATGTAATGCCATTATTCACCAGAGCAATTCCTTCTCTTGATGTCAGTCCAAGCGAGATGGACAGCAGCTATCTAATAATGAACTATGCAGCCGTCAATCTTGCAAGATTGATGACTGCATAGTCTGGCGACAGAAAAATAAAATGCGCAAACCCATGGAAGTTGCGTGGGTTTGCGCATTTCAACTTGCGGTTGCGTGACGCAACCGCGTCACGCAACCGCAAGATGCGCACCGCGGTTCATTGGATTGCCGGCGGTGCCGGCAAGCCAATGAATGGCGTCGCAACACGCGATGCGATGGTGCTGAACAACACCAAACCATTGCGTCGCGTGTTGCAACGATGGTCTGATGGTGTCCAATGAATCGCGTCGCCTGAGGCGGCGAGATTCATACTCCAATGAATCGCGTCGCCGGAGATGTCGCAATTCATTGCCATGCTCTTTGCGTCGCCTCAGGCGACGCAACAAACACTCCAATGAATCGCGTCACTTGCGACGACGCGATTCATTGCCATGCTTGCCGCGTCGCCACAGGCGTCACGATGAGCATGCCAAACGACGCGATTCATTGGCAAGCCCAATTGTAGCAAATGCAAAACAGTGACTCCATATCACAAGTGGGTGGAGGACAAGGGCGAAGAGGAAGCAGGTTGGGGAAGCGAAAGAAGCTTGCCGATGGGGATAGTGTTGCCATTGAATGGACTCCATAAAAAGAGACTTTACTTGAACTAGCCATCTACAATGATCATGAGAATATTGAATTTTTGTACAAGACGTTGTTCGGAGAGTATGAGGCGGGAGGGGCAGAACAAGTGCGGTCGCAAATGTCTTATGTGCGGTGTACACTGTGCCACTGACCAGGAAAATCCTGGCAACTGCGCGAAGCACCTCTTCTGTAACCACTATGCATCTGTGTATAAGAAGTTGCCACTTTACCAAGACAAGATTAGAGACAATACAGGTGGACCCATTGAGCCCATGATTGCAGGTGGACGGCCGGACTTCAACAATAAGCATCTTGCGCACCTTATTTGCAGGTACATCATCATAGCAGAGGTAGAATTCTTGAAGATCAACCACAAGAGATTCATCACCATCTTGAAGTACTACAACATCGACGCCGGCATCCCCAACAGGATGAAGATCTCAGAAGAGATACTCAAGGACTACATTTGGTATGGTGACATGATCAAGGACCTCCTCCATGCTACAGATGCTAAAGTGTCACTGACAATAGATGTTTGGAATGGGAAGAACAAATGGGCATACTTAGGCATCACGGCACACTGGGTTGACGGTGAATGGAAGCAGAATCATTGCCTATTAGGGTTCGTACCACTACCAAAAAAACACTCAGGAGAGAACTTGGCGCATGCAGTGGCAGCATACGTCATAGGTGCGCCTCATGACGAGGCGCATCATGGGTGTGACCATTGACAACCACACTACAAACAACAAGATGTTACAAGAGTTAGAAAGGTTGTATCCAACCACTTTTAGCACGGCAAAGCACTTTAGGTGCTTTGCCCATGTGCTGAACCTGGTGGTGCAGACCTTGATTCGGGGGGTAGACGAGAAGATGTTGCTTCTGAAGATCCACCTGATACATGCTACCATTCGTCAATCACCTACCTTATTGGCGTAGTGGCGCGAGTTGAGGGGTGGACAAGGAGAGTACCTCTCATTTGATGCGCCAACAAGGTGCGGTAGTACGTGCGCGACGTTGAAGGAATTCTCAGCAACAGCATCAACCAGAGAGGCATTTTTGGAGCGGAGCCCGCAGTGGGACCCTCAAGCAAAGAAACAGTTCCGTGTGGATAGTGATGACCTGGCTCGGGTGGATGGGTTGAAACTAATTCTTGAACAGTTTGAGAAGGTGGGCAAGTGGGCGCAGGGGACATATCCTACATTGCACAAGGTCATCCCGTAATACAACTCGTTAATGAAGCATCTTGACAAGATGCTGTTGGATTCTAATGTCCTTAACTGCCTACACAACCGCATTGAGGGGGCAAAGAGTCATATGCAGGGGTACTGGGAGAAGGTGACAGATTTTGTGATGTTGCAACTGCTTTACATCCGTAGTTGAAACCCAACTGGTTTATGGAAGAACAAGTGGCATTGGAACCAGTAGACAGGTACACAAGTGACAAGGTCAAGTTGCTTGTACGCGGCATATTGATAGAGTGCAGGGCAGCTGTGGCAGCTGAGCATGCACAAAGAGAAGCAAGGTCAGCTAGGGGGAGGGGGGTTGAGGTAGTATGAGACAGTCTAGCATTGCATCAGTGACCGCGGGAGAGGATGATGATTATGATCCAGCAAAAAGGCGTGTTGGAAGTCGGACAAATGAGGAAGATAGGTACTACACCGATGAGTCGTTTGACAGCGCCACATAGACACCTCTGTCATACTGGGAGAGAAAGTGTTTTGTACTATGGGCAGTGGCTCTACTAGCACGGGATGTGCTTCCTATCCCTTGCTCGAGTTCACCTTGTGAGAGGAAGTTTAATGGCAGTCGTTGCCTATTGGGCAACTTCCGACATAGCCTTGATGACGACACCATACTGGCTTGCATTTCCTTGTACGACTGGTACCCTATGAGCCCGTTGCCGCCACCATTGTGGTGAAGATGTCATACATGTGACTAAATTATTGAAGTCAAGTGTCTGTTCCTAACTTCACCCTCCTCCCCTTCCCTTTCCGCTAAATTTCACTCGTCCGCAAACATCATTATATTTCACGTTAACATCATGTAAAAATGTACCGTACTAGGACGTGAATTGACCAGGCGTTTGAATTACAGTTTTTGAATAAATGATGAAGAGCCTTCTGGTATTTGACACAAATACAAATTCCCGGATTTGTCACAAACACACACAAAAAAAAAAGAATTCATGGTCTCAGGTCAGGTCCCTTAAACAATATCCAGCGTACCATTTTGTACTTCGAAGTTCAAAATCTCCACCGGCGCCTCCGGCCATGCGCGGGAAACCTTTGGGAAGGAGAATCTTCCCACAGCTGCAGAGCTTTGGCGCCTCGAGCACGACTGCTTGTGCTCATGGCGCCATGGGTATTTGACCCCTCGGAGATGTGGCGCGTCTCTATCACTCACAACGCCTTCGTACCCCCCTGGAACGGCAATCTACCCATGCCATCATGGAGCCATCACCCATCGACATCACTTCCTACTTCCAACCTGTCAGTGCCGAGGAGTACGAAGAGCGGGTCAAGCGTGCAGCACTGGCAAGCAAGTCACGGCCCGTCATTCCCAGGCCGCCGAAACGCCGACCCGGACACCCGCCCAAGGTCATCGACGTGCACTCCTTCGCGCGCATGCCGATGCCGGCGTCATCAAGCCCTATGAATGCACCTCCTGGGTGCCATGAACCCATCGTCTTGGATTTTGGGGACCAAGATGAAGACATGGAGTCCGACAAGGAGGAGGGCCTTGACGACGACGCGGCCGACGAGACGACCGGTTCTGACGCACCGTCATCCGCTGTCTCCAGCAGCAACACGGCCTCGTCGTCTTCGCATTCACAAACCCACTGCAAGCGCGACTGGTTCGCAGAGGGCCACAGCCGCATCATTCACGCGGTTGTGGCAAACCCAAAGCACAAAATGTTTGGGGACGCCGTCCGTTTCTTGCGAACCGCATACCGCCAACCTGGCGGATACTGCCCCTACAACAACCTGCTCGCCAGCACTGTCCGCTGCTGGTACAAGCCGGACAACCCGCGAGAGTTACTGGACAAGTACCGTGACATCATGCAGCGTAGTTCCGTGGCACCACTCCGTCATGGCCAAGCCGCCGGCAAGAGCCTGCACGGTGCACGTGGACGGCCTGGCTACTTCGCCGAGCACCCAGAGCTGAAGGAGAGGATCAAGGCAACTCTCGTTCGCATGGGCGAGGATGGGGCTCCCCTCAACGCAACTGTCATCTGCCACACCATGCTACGTGTGGCGAGGGATGAGGGTGTACGTGAGCTGGACAACAAGCCATTTGAGCGCCTCTTTTCAACGTCCTTTTGCCGCAACTTTGTGCGGTGTGAGCTGTCGTGGCGCTAGCGTCGTGCCATGTCGATGCCTCAGCGCATTCCAGCACATTGGTCGGCGCGCTGCGAGCAGATGTACCTACGCACTGGGGTCTACATGAAGTTGTACAACGTTCAAGAGAGGTTCGTCGTCAATGCGGACCATACGGGGATATAGCTCATCCCCTCGCCGGACAGCACCTACACTCTGTTGGGGACAAAGCACGTCCCCGTTTTCGGACGTGACGACAAGCGCTCCGTCAGAGCAGTGCTGGTGACTACCATGGCAGGGGAAATGCTCCCCTACCAGGTCATCTGGTCCGGCACCACTGATCGGTTCCATCCGGAGGATGTCCATGCGCAAAAGGCGTAGGATTCCTATGGGTGGCACTACACCCATATCGCAAACAGGTGGGCCAACACGGAAACGACCAACAGTTGGTTTGCGCATGTGCTGGATCCATGGTATGCATGCAAGTGCGCAGGGGACGATGCGGAGTACGGCAAGGTGACAGTGCTAGTGATTTTGGATGCATGGAAACCGCATGCCTCGGGTACTTTTCAGCACTGGGTGTCACAGCACTATCCATGGGTGAAGCTAATGTACATTCCGGGTGGTTGCACCTCCAAGGTGCAGCCATGTGATGTGGGCCTGCAGAAACCCTTGAAGGACAAGCTCAAGGAGGGTTCCTCCACCTTCATGGCGGAGACCCTCCTTGAACATGCCAAGGTGGACCGTGGCATGAAGCTAGTCAAAGAGTCCGTGGTCGGCTGGCTGCTTGAGGCTTGGCGCTCGCTCTATGATAGACCCGACCTTATCAAGCGTGCATGGGCCGCTGCAAGGTGGTCCAAGGTCAGCAACAACACCTTCCAGGAAAGAACACCTGACGACATGCTGACATTCCTTTGCAACCCTGTTGTGAACGGCTACGAGGAGGACTTCTTCAATATCCTAGCTTCTGTGTGATGTTTTCTAAGTACTTTTCCTTCCTTGACCTTCTTGTCGTGCGCTCTGTGCTGACATCCGACATATTTCAAAGTACGCGGATTCTAATTCTCACACCCGAACTTGAACCGATCCGAGACGTGTGTTTGCGCAAGACATAACATGGGCCAAACAACAATTTGATACAAATTCAAAATCTGACGCCAGAATTTGACACAAATGCAAAACAATTGCTTTACAAATGTTAAAAAATCAATTGGCGTGCTAGTACGGTATGTTGTTCTTTGTGAGTACATACAGTTGAGTGCCAAATTCATGACATGATCTCAAATTTTTAGCATAGAATTCATTTTTTGGTGTTAGCAAATTATTGGGACATTAAGTACCATGTTACACATTTTCATACTGTGGTATTAGTTGTGTCATATTCAGCGGTATACCGTGTACTACGGTAATTTACCAATATCGTTGGTAACGCGGTACCGGTACCAGTATCAATAATGACGTGCCAGAAAACTCTAGTACCACGGTATTCATACCGTGGTACTGTGGTACTGCGGTACTTGAGTATTGTGGTACTCAAAACCGCAGTATTGCAGTCCTGCTAGTACGTGAGGTCACTGAACTGCTATGCCAAGTCAGTAAAAACGAAGCTAGGAAGCTTCTCGGCACTTTCTCATGGTATTAGAGCTACAAGATCCTTCTCGATTAGTAGCACAACACAGATGTAGCATCAGCAGCAAGAGTGAGAGTCAGAACCATAACCACATTCTTAGGAGTCCCCATAATAATCAATAACAATAGAGGCCAGCGTGACATCAATAGGAGCAGCATTACCACACGACCACCTCAAGTGGAAGATGGCACTTGCAGTAACAACATGACTCGTTGCCGTTGCCATGGCAATAACAATCGCAGTATTGTGACATCGGCAGCATGGACATAGAGCACCAGCAGTACAGCTACAAACTTTCTCCAGCTGAGAAAAAGCTGTAGCAACAGGTAGCACCAGTGTCGATGGCCGACAACACCATCGAGCAACATTGCCAGCAAGTTGAAATAATAAGTAGTAGCAATAGCGGTAGGTAGGAGTAGTAGTGAGAGGCAACATCTAGCATCAACACTAGCGTACAAAAGTAGCGGTATTATCAACAGGAGGAACAGTGGTGGCATCACTGAAGATGCAGTAATCGCAGTGTTAGTAGCGCGGCAGTAGCAATGGCTACGCAACTACGCGACTACATAGCTTTCTGGCAGCATAGAGCCGCATGAACAAGTATGCAACTCAGTAGAAACAGCTACAAAGTTCATGTGCATACCAAGAAAGTGGGACGTGGCTGGCCGCCATCGTAGCTATGAAGCTGCGAAGGATGAGATGCACGAACACCAGGACGAGATGAGGCGACAGTAGCAGCTGCACTTCAGGAGCTCTGCGACCTGATACGGGAGAGCCCACGTGGCTTTCTAGCAGATGCCTGGTACTGTCACCATCAAACAAGCTATCCACCTCTCCTGTCCTCCAAATAGGAGCCCTTATCCGAGCTTGATCACACAGAGGAGACAGAGGAGACAGATGCGTATCCACACAAAAGTGAGATTCACGTGTATGAGGATCGACTTCGTTAGCTAAACCTGTGACCATGGTGTGCCACACCAGTGCCACCACATCGCCAGGACCACACACGGCTGCCAGCAAGGCATTCCTTTGGAGGTGTACCTTTCCTCTCAGTGGTGGTCTTCCTGTACCACGTCCACATTCACTAAAGCCTGAGGTCACCCTCCACACGAAACGTCGACCAAAGGACTTTGAGACTCCTCCACCCCGCTATGACAACGACGTAGGCTTCGACTGCTAGGAGGTCATCTTTCATGTATGGGATGACTCGGAGGGCGTCTGGCCCTTCTACCACACTAAGTACCAGACCGAAAGCGCTCCCAAAATCCAGACGGTAGCAAAAGCAATGCGCGGCTTGCTCTACACTTTGCCTTCGGAGACTCTTGTGGACTTCCGCTCCCTTCTTGGACACAGGAGGGACTAGGACCGGAGCAGAGCCGCGTCGGGGCTAGGAGTTGGCACTGTTGTTGCTCACATCAGAGATCCACAAGATGAGAGCAGGCTGGCTGCAGGAGTTCCAGTCTCTCCGTGAGGAATTATCAGATCCCGTAGCTGACTACTGGCGGCACGTCATGAGCATCTGCATGCATCTCGAGGTGGTCGGACCCAAATGTAGAGACTTAACGCCATCATGATCGAAGTGTTTCTGGACCACCCTTGGCCTTTCTCAGGCTTTGACCGTGTCGCTCTCTCCGAGATGCCTGAGTCCATATAGCTCCTCCACTGGGCCCAGTGTTACTTCATTCAAGCAACATTGGCCTGAGACGTAGCCTGTGCACATCAAGAGAGCCCGCTTGTTGCGGCTGTGATTGTTACACCTCTGACACCAGTGTCCGTATTCTCCAACCCTACCTCCACCGTTTCCTCCTCCTCCCCCTCTACCCAGATTGTTCAGGCTCATGGTGTTGTAGTGGCCACACAGTGGAAGAAGGGGTAAATGAAATGCAACAAGGATAGCGGAATTCCGGGATGGTGACCAGCACCCACGGGATCGCACCTTCACCAGTTGATGGCACTTCGCACTGAGGGAGGTGCGTGTGTGTTGTCACAGCCAAGTGGTCCACATACTGCGTTTCCAGCTTTTTTTGTTTCCTTGACGACGCTTTTTATGGGGCTTCATCAGCTTGTGATAAGTATGAACTAGACATAACTGCTAGGCTTAACGAGTAACATATTTGTGCTGTTCTTCATTGTTTTGAGTGCTCTGTGGAGTGTGTTGCAAAGGCGGCTTGCTTTGTAACTCCTAATTCAATGTCCATGACAGGTCGTGAGGTGAGTGGTACCTTGTTCATTAACTCCAGCGCCATCCATCACATGACTTTCCATAGCGATAAATGTGTGGTTCTCGGTCTTGTTGGATCTGTTTGGTATAATGCACAAGATCTTGTCAGTCCTTACTTGTCCAGGGGGTTCGAGTTCTGCGGCCTAATGGTCCTTCTGGCCACTTGTATAATTCTAATGTGCTCTTTGGTCGTACTCTTGAGCTCACCTTGCTCTCTATTCGTGCATGCGCCAGGATGGGTCTATATGTTGATCACTCTCTTAACTCTGCCACAATGCCTTTTCGCGACACTCATGCCATCGTGCTCCATACCTCGATTGTGGATGATCTTCACGGTGCCTTATTGCGCTTCCTCAATCTCCTCCCTTTCATCCCGAGCTGCACGTGTATTGTCATTGGTGTTCCCTCCCTTGAACACTATTGTTTTTTCCATTATCGCATCTACCATGTGAGCTCGGACACTGTGTCCAAGCTCTTTCGGATTTTACTAGCCTTTGGTCTTGACGCGGCTTCCTCTAGAAGCCGTCGAAGACCGGTTGCATTTTCAACGCACAGGATTAGATGCATCACTGCACTTATCCAAACTAATCTTCTTACGTGTCTGTTGGATTTTGTCCAATCGACATTCCCTCAACTGGAAGGGGACCTTTCCGGTCCCCTTCAAGGTCGAGTCG
The DNA here is from genome assembly GCA_023375785.1 of Penium margaritaceum. Classification (NCBI taxonomy): domain Eukaryota; kingdom Viridiplantae; phylum Streptophyta; class Zygnematophyceae; order Desmidiales; family Peniaceae; genus Penium; species Penium margaritaceum. Next base: position 92,923 of record SZWC01001557.1, read on the forward strand.
CTCTCAAATCGGAGTCGATTTGTTCTCACCTTGACTAAAGACTTCACCTCGATGCAGTGGGTATACAAGCTCCACCACAAGAGCGATTTCGCCCTCGTGGTCCGCCAGTGACTCGTCGTGGCTGAGCTTCAATATTGTCACAAACGCCATGTTTAATAAATGGTCTTTTATCACCTCACTATTCATAAATTTTGTAGGTAACTGAGTTTTGGGAAAATAATGAGGTAATTACCTAAAATTATATTTCCATATCTTAACTTTTGTGAATGAGGCATCCTGGATGTCTATTCTCAAGGTGCTTAGTGCGCTCAAGATTAGTTGGTTGTTAAGCCTTGCCCCCTTTTCCCATGGTTCCGAGTAAAAGAGACTATTTTAATTCTAATTTCTTCTTTTTACTGTTTCCTGTAGTATCTCTACTCCATTATATGGGCCGCTCCTGGAAACTCCCGACTAAGCTCATCGAATAAGAATTCTTCTTCGCGTGACGCGAGTAAGCCGTCACGGCTGGCAGGGAACTGCGGTCTCTCCAGTGGGCGTTGTTTTGCAGGGTTTGCGAATGTTTCCCAAGATTTTCTACTTTTTTTCGACTTTTTTTCGGCCAAAATTTCAACGTATCTCGTGCTTACTCGAGGCATGCAATTGGTTTCCAGCGGCTTAGCGAGTTCACGGCCTAGGGTTCCACGGCCAACTCGATTCATGCACGCAACGTGAGTNATTATATGGGCCGCTCCTGGAAACTCCCGACTAAGCTCATCGAATAAGAATTCTTCTTCGCGTGACGCGAGTAAGCCGTCACGGCTGGCAGGGAACTGCGGTCTCTCCAGTGGGCGTTGTTTTGCAGGGTTTGCGAATGTTTCCCAAGATTTTCTACTTTTTTTCGACTTTTTTTCGGCCAAAATTTCAACGTATCTCGTGCTTACTCGAGGCATGCAATTGGTTTCCAGCGGCTTAGCGAGTTCACGGCCTAGGGTTCCACGGCCAACTCGATTCATGCACGCAACGTGAGTAACCCCTGTCGCTGTCGATTCTCCCCGTTTGACCGGTCCATCCTATGCCCCACGCGAAGTTAGGGCTTGTGTGGGCTGACCGGCGGCGTTCGCAAGGATGTCAATCTTTGCGAACGACCTTGAAAACTCGACCGGCGGCGTTCGCAAAATTTTAAGCGTTAAAAAGGCAATGAGCGTAACTCGGGTAAGCCTGTCGAGGTAGGTGCGATGTCACTTCCGCGTGCATCGAAATCGTACTCGATGAGCTTAATCGGGAGTTTCCAGCTGTGGCCATGTTGATTTACTGCCTCAGGCAAAGTCCCATTGAGGTCCCAATGGAATCCCCACTTTGTTCGGGTTCCGAGGTGTCCCCTTCGTCTTTGTTGTTCGCCGAGCATGGGAAAAGGAGGGCCTGTCAAGTTCTACATCTGATAGAAGCAAAACATGACAGAAACAGGAGGCAGGTGAATCGCTCTGCTCTGGAGGTCAACACGTGGATGGACGCCTGGCAGCTGTTCCAGCGTGCGGTCCAGGCAGACACGTCCCCGATGGACTGACGTGTCAGCAGCATCGCTCGCTGCAGAGAAAAGAAATCCGGTACTGAGGTCTGGATGAATCTACAGCCCCGCTGCGAATCCGTTGCCAGTATAGATCTTTGCGCTGCGAAGCTCCGTTTCTGTGATGCGTGGCGTAGGAGAGAAAACGGCAAATGGCACTCATCTGACTACGCACGTCGATCTGGAGGCGTCGCTGGCCTTCCGGCCGGCAGCATCTGCCGTTGGATTTCTTGCATCGAGCGGCGCTGAGGCGCGAGTGTATGTAAGGTTAGCCCGAATCTAGTGTTGTGGTTTCGGACCTCGTCTGTCCCTTGAGATGTTTCTGCCGTTTGAAGAAGCGCGACTGCGTTCTTGACGAAAACTCGACGGTAGCGTCTGTCTCAAGCAAAAGCGTAAGAGTCGAACACCGGTACCATCCAGCTGACAGTCGATTCTACCATTAGATTGTTTCCGTTTAAGCAGGACGCTTTTGAGGAGGCAACTAGGGCGATACATATGAACTATCTCTTATCTGCGCTAGTGCACTTCTTTCGATGTACAATCTGGACAACGATCACGGAAGAGGTCCCGAATCACCTTGTCTGATGGCCAAGCGCACAATCAATGCGGCAAACTACTCGGTGAGACCCTGGGTAAGGCTGGGAGTCATTGGAATGCGTCGTCAACGACGGATTCCGACGAAAGCGGAAGGTGCTACTCACCTTCCTTTGCGCCATCGTTGGGTCACCAATTGTTTCAACATTTTGTCTCGTTTTGGAGAATGCACTGGTAGAGCGGATAAACGTATGCCGAATTTTGGGGTAAGTGGCTTGAACGACCTGTGTTCTACCTCGGCGATCAATCTTGGAGTCAATCTATGAATGTCGCGGAAGGGCGAGGTCATTTGTCCAGGACGAAAATGGATGGCAAGTTCAACGCAACAATCGCTAAAGAACACCCCGCTGTTGGGTGTTCGTTAGCGTTTGTTGGGTGATTGTTGAAGCCTTGTTGGTAGTTCCAGTGTTGTTGCATGTGTCACGATGGAGATGGACATGCCACAATCCAGTCCGCGACACCATGGTGGGAACCAAACTCTTGATGTGACGGACGTGGTTATGGCGCTCGACAGGGTTTCAAGTTAGAAAGGAGTTGCCATCCTATACATGGGGCATGCCATCGGTGTCCAACAACATTGTTGGACTTCCGCCGATGAATTAGTTAGAAACTGGCAAAATTCAATTCGAATAGTAAACAATGAGTGCATACATGTCTGGATATCGCTTACCCACCAGGCTAACCCGACCATCTAGCCGCGGTCGAGCCAACGGTGGAGACCAACGAATCCCAACTTCACCACGTAAAGGAGAGTCGTTCTATTCGTCTGTCTTCATTCCTTTCCCACGACAACTCCTTAGGTTGACGGGAGACAAAATCGACGGACTGGTCTGCATCGATCTCCAACCGATGAGCGCCAGGTCAGCTGTCGCTGAAACTCAATGGTCTCTTCCAATGAGCTATTTCCGAAAGTATATTAGACTGGCAAAACAGAGAACCTGCGGGCTGAAAGGAAAATGGATTCCATTGGCTTCAAATGACATAAGCAAGGGACCTGTAGGCCCATGAATCTCCTTGCCGGCAAGAACATTTGAATATTCTCCTTGAATGTGGGGAGCCTCCATTGGACTTTTCTTTAATTTGACCAACTAGTGGACCGGGTACAGTAGCCGTGGGAGCTTGAGGGACCCGGTGCTCAGATCCACCGAGCGAATCGCCGGCATCAATGCACCTGCAAGTTCGCGAGGAGAAAAATGGTGAATCGCTCTCCGTTCCACCCCGAAGATTAGACATAGGCACGAGTTCATAGCAGGATGATCTTAGTGGTAACCGCAAAGACCAAGGTTAGGTGACGCAGAAAACAAATAAATCATTGTTTCTGGTCGCCAAGGGTCGTCAGAGGGCGGGCTGCGCGTTGTAGCGCAGCAGCTGCCGGTTCGCTCGGCTGCCCGATCGACCGCTTAGGCTGTCTGCCGATGGGTTGGATGGATGGATCGCTGACAGCATGGCAATGGATGGATCCATGGATGGATGAATCAATGGATGCATGGATCCATGGCCGGATGGATCAGTGGATGGATGAGTCGTTGGCCGATCGCTTTTCGTGGATGGTTTGCCAACAGGCGAAGTCACGCATGAAGTTTTCAGATGGTTATGCCGAACCACCATCCACCCATCCATCCATCCATCCATCCATCCATCCATCCATCCATCCATCCATCCATCCATCCATCCATCCATCCATCCATCCATCCATCCATCCATCCATCCATCCATCCATCCTTCCATCCATCCAGCGTCAGCTTGCCCTCTGGCACGCCAGACAGTGAGTGGTGCCGACACGGCTCGCACTCGGCATGGCTCATCGGACCATCTCTTGTCACATTGCACCACACCACCTCACAAATCACTCTCATGTCGTATCGGACCATCCACCTGTCGCCGCAGCGGACGTCCATCACCAGAACTCCTCCCACCCTGTGACAAAAGTCACTTCATTCGTCCGACCTCTCTCCCACAAGCGAGGTGCGTGTCGAAGAGCGCTGGGCGATCACCAACACGCAGTCAGCGGTGTTAACACAGCGGTTGCTCCGCAATCGACCTACGCGATTCATGTTAACGCAATAGGCCCCGTGTTGGGGATTCTTTCTCCTTTCTTTGTAGCCTACACTCCAGCCGTCCTGAATTCCAGCGTCGACTCCGGACTGCGACAACGTCGACTACTGGGATCGCACCATGCACATCTAATCTTGTTCTTGAATCTGAATCAGGTCCATTGACGTATAGGGCCTGGCGACCGAGCTCTTCAGCTGGGGCCGAGTAGCGGAGTGAGGGTGTTCTGAAGGGCGTCAGGAGAAGCGATCCGTCGGCTGCAGGCGACGGAAACGGACCACCGCTCAGTCGCAGAGGAAGCGCAGTCAATGAAGGACAACTCCCGGAGGTGGCCAGCAAATTCAGCAATAGCAACAGCAGCAGCACCAGCACCAGCATCGACATTTGCAGATTCTGCGACAGCACCAAAACCACCAGGATCAGCAGCACCAGTACCGGCATCAGTATCAGCACCAGCAGCAGCATCACCTTGGTGCTGCCACCCTCAGCACCAGGACCAGCATCTGCATCAGCATCAGCAGCAGCTCCAAGACCAGCAGCAGGGTGGTTGAGCAGCGTTTGGCTGCAGAGACGACGAGGCTCCTGCCAGGGAAGCCGCAAGGGCGGCAGCAGCGGCAGCAGGAGCAGCAGCAGCAGCAGCAGCACTAGCACCAGCGGCATGTGCTTCAGCAGCAGCAGAAGACTGCAGATGGCAGGTAGGAGACTGCGGTACGCAGCTGCTGCTGCTTGGCTGCGCTAAGCAGCTGCTGCTGCTTGGCTGCGCTAAGCAGCACCTTGCTCTGCTCGGAGTTCAGTGCCACACAGTGGGTGGGTCAATCTCTGCTTCACTTCACCAAAGTACCAGAAGCAGCAGCAGCAGCATCAGCAGCAGCAGCAGCAGCAGCAGCAGCAGCAGCGACAGCAGCGGCAGCAGCAGTAAAATCGGCAGCAGCAGCGGCAGCAGCGGCAGCTGCAGCAGCAGCAGCAGCAGCAGAAGCAGGAGGAGGAGGAGGAGCAACAGCTTTAGCTTCAGCAGCAGAGACGTTGGCAGCAGCAGGAGCAGCGAGTCGCTCCTTGCTCCTACGTTGGAGCACACCTGAAGCCGGTCAGGTGAAAACGGTCAGGTGAAAACGGTCAGGTGAAATCGGTCAGGTGAAACTGGCGAGGTGAAACCGGTCAGGTGAAACCGGTCAGGTGAAAGCGGCGAGGTGAAACTGGTCAGGTCAGTCGCTCAGAGTGGGATGGAGGAGAGTAGGGTTGGATTGCCCTAACGCGGCAGCAGCAGGAACAGCAAGGCCTCTACTGATGCAGCAGCGAGAGCACACCGCACCCATTGATACACACACACACACACATGCACACACACACACACACACACACACACACACACA
>SZWC01001557.1:103539-122502 GCA_023375785.1 Penium margaritaceum
CCCCCCCCCCCCCCCCCCCCCCCCCCTTTTTCCTCTGCTCCCCTACCCCCACTACCCCTCCCCCCACACAAATGCCTCCCCCCAACCATTCCCCTCCCTCCCTCTTGTGTGTTCAGGAGAACAACAGTCTGAGGGGCCACATGCGCCAGAAGGTGAAGGCCGCCATCGGCCAATCCGACGACGGAGGAGGCAACGGAGGACATCCTGCGTGGCCTTCTTCCGCACGAGGGAGAGGGGGAGGGCGGGAGAGAGCGAGAGGCAGCGGCCAAGCAGGGAGGGAGGTGGAAGCTAGCTCGGGCATGATGGCGCTCGGCCCCAGAGGAGGAGGCGACGAGAGAAACGACGCGGGGGAAATGAACACAAACTTGGATGAGATCTTCCGGAGGAGGCAGCATGCACAAACTGCTGTTGTTGTTGTGAAGGAGGAGTACGAGGATATGGACCAAACTCATGGAGGAGGACGCAAGGGGAGGGAAAGGAGGCGACTGGCCGAGGGGGAGGCCATTCAATTCTTACCTGGGCTGCCCCAGGTATCGTCGAGCGAGTTTGTAACATACGACTCAAACGCAGCTAGCTATGCAGAGTGATTTAACATTTTTTAGTCGCTTTGCAGAGCGACTTTCAAATCGAGAGCACAGGGAAGGTAAAGCAGGAGAAAGGTCGAGGGGGTTGTCGCACATTGCCTGCCTGACATGCCTCAACCGTTGGGCAATTTTGACACCTAGGATTCGGACGGTTCTAGCTACGTGGCGGAATACGCCACGACGATGCGACTAGAGGCACACCTACTGTGACGCAAAACCGAAGACAGGAGCATGGCAGCATGTTCCACACGTACACAATGTAAAATGGCGGAGGGTGTCTACCCCTTTAGGCAGGAACTTGGGATTCTCTGGGACTGTTGTAATCTTCCACTGTCGAAAGGGATTGCACCGGCTTACCAGTCTTCATTGCATGGCGCTTTTGCTTCATACTTTTAAGGAGACATACCGGCACATTGTTCCTCATCGTTTCTCAACTATACCCGCTACATAATAAAAAGCAGGAACTGTGGATGTGGACACCATGTCACTCTGTCCCGCAGATGTTCCCTTTGTCTATGTGTGAGTACTTGCAGACAGTAGCATACAGTTTTTCTAGATCTCAGCAGCACAAGGGTAGAGTGTGCGGGAAAGGTTGCCAGAACATAAGACGTTTTCCACCCGGAAGGGATGGACAAGTACTTGTCCATCCCATTGCTTGTCCATCCCATTACTTGTCCATCCCACTACTTGTCCATCCCATTGCTGCAGTTGCTAGGAAATTGCTTGGTTAACCCATGTATGGTGGGGCAGGTGAGCGCAACGACCAGTGTAACGTAAGACACGCCATGAATGCGGTATCTTGTATGAGAAAGGTGCACTTAACCAAGACAAAACAAGTGTAAGGGGGCGAGAGAGGTTAGAACAGGTGAGCACACACCCACTACGAGCATCAAGCTCGGGTGAGCGAGTGCCGCCACCCAGGGGTCGAGCCCAACCACTCGGAATAACCGAGGGTGGTTGCTCACCAATGCACGACCAAGACCGGCATGGTGGCCCCCTAAGGATCAGCACCCGGGACATATGCAGCTCCCCCAGCACATGCAAGGCAAGAGAACATGATGGAGGGCACGACAGTGTGAATGTACGAGCCCTAGCATCTACCGCATCACAGAATCATAGAGAATCATAGAGAGTCATGCAATGGCCACGCGTGTGCCACAAGGCACTCCATGGTCAGGCAACAGCAACGGCTTGAGGGCATCAATGGCTCCAGTCAGAGCGAGCACGCCTGACGTTTCCTCACGTAGGGCCATTGTCACTTAATCTGTACAACTGTGTGCACAGTGTGGGAGGCAAGAGGGCATAGAGTTGTGAGTGGCCAGCGAAATTCATCACTCCCCCATGACCCGCAGACAACCAACCCACACACATGAGAGGACAACAAGAGGGGATCACGAGAGGTGATAGAGATGTACTGGAAGGCCGTGTGGACAGATGAGACCAACTGAGTGAACAGCACTTTTGAAGACATTGCGACTGAGTGCCTTAGTGAGAAAGTCAACTCTATGAGACCGTGTGTCCATCCAAGCAACCTGGACGACGCCAGCGGCAATGCACTCAGGAACAAAATGGTGCTCCACATTGATGTGCTTAGTGCGTGAATGATGCATGCCGTTGTTTTCAGCAATGGCCTTTGTGCTTTGATTGTCGCAGCACAGAGTGATGCAACGGATGGGTACACGCAGTTGTTGCAGCAAACGACACAACCAAACAGCCTCACACGTGCCTGCACCAAGAGCAACATACTCAGCCTCGGCAGTGGTGCGAGCAACGCACCCTTGTTTGCCACTTTTCCAGGAGACTGCAGTGCCACCGACCAGAAATATATACCTGACAAGCTTCACCACATCTTCCTAGCAATGCTGCTGCTGACGTGGCGGCACAGACCGGTCAGCTTAACGCACTAGCATGCAAGCGGGTGGGAGAACAGCAAGGGTCAGGCTAGGAGAGACAAGACAAGTCTCAGAAGCTGCATTTCAGTGAATGTGCAGAGAGAGATGACAAATGACAGGTCCACAGCATAAATAGCCGCCGCGGCTCACAGCGGGTGGCGCACGCGGCGGCACCTGTCGGTCCTGAACCGGCCCAAAACCACTGTTTTGGCCATAACTCTGCGCACAGGCGTCCAAACGGAGCGCCGCCTGATCCTACGGATGCAAGACAAAAAGACGGACACAACGACTGGTCACACGCCTATGTCCGGCAGCAGCCGGAGAGTGTAAGAAAACAAACATGCAAATCAGCCCTGGCAGGGCCGTCCACCGAGAAAATCCTGAAGGTCTCCAAACGCAGTCCGTAGGTCGTGGCAACCCTCTGGTACACCATGTAGGCTACCAGGCTGCCTCCAGCGGGTGGAGCACCACCTCAGGGGACTCCGTCTCCAGCTGGGTCCGCCTCAGGGATCTGCACGAGCATGGACACGGCCGAGTGGTCACAACCACCTGTACAACTGTGTATGACTGACAGCATCACAACACTCCCCCATGACCCGATGGTACGCATGTCCATACACGTGTAGAACGCGTGCCGGTGCAACACAGAGTGCTCAACAGAGACCCGGACAGTCACCCATTCTCAGACAGGGGTCGCAACCCGACGGAACGAACAGCCCCGAGGAACTTCCCACGAGCCAGTACCTTGGTCAGAAAGTCAGCGCGTTGCAAGTCTGTGCCCACCCAGACGATGGAGATCAACTGCCGCTCCACCAGACCTCGCACGAAATGATACTCGACAGCGATGTGCTTCGTGCGTGCGTGGAACACACCAGAGTTCTCAGCGATCGCGAGAGCACTCTGGTTGTCGCAGCGGAGGATGATGGTAGGCACCGACTGACCCAAACACTGAAACAGCCGCTGCAGCCACACCGCCTCAGCGGCGCCAGTGCCCAGAGCAACATACTCAGCCTCTGAGGAGCTGCGAGCAATGCACCCCTGCTTGCCGCTGCGCCAAGACACAGCGGTGCCACCAAGCAAGAACACGTAACCCGTGCGGCTGCGTCCATCAGGACTCCACGCCCAGTCGTTGACGGTGTAGCCATCTACCACAACCGAGCACTGTCTCCAAAAGCAGAGACCGTGATACGGTGTGGAGACCACGTACCGGATGACTTGCAAAGCTGCGTGCAGAGCGCGAGCCCGAGGGGACTGACTGAACTGTGCGAGTAGGTTGACAGCGAACGCAATGTCGGGACGCGTGGTCGTGGCCAAGTACATCAGTGAGCCAATGATGCGCAAGTACAGGGTCACGTCCACAGCATCGCCCAGATCGGCTGGGTCTGTCACCTTCAGAGCGTCCTGCCCGTCGGGAGTGATGGGTGACGAGGCGGCGGGGACAGCGCCAAGGAGGTCAGCAAACCGCTCCCCCACAACCTGTGCATATCGTGCCTGATGGAGGAGGAGTGTCCGTCGACGACGATCACGCACAATCTCCATCCCGAGGAAAACAGCCGCTGGACCGAGGTCCTTCATCCTGTAGGCGGCATGCAGGACCGCCTTGGCCTCCTTCACGGCCTCCTGTGAAGGAGACGCAATCAGGAGATCGTCCACGTACACCAGAATGGCAGTGAGGTGCTCGGCTGTCCGTTGGATGAAGAGCAACGGATCGGCGTCGCTCTGGACGTATCCAGCCTGCGTGAGGGTGCGAGTGATCTCTTGGTTCCAGCACCGGGGCGATTGCTTCAGGCCATACAAGGCCTTGCGCAAGCGCCAGACCTTGTTGCCTTCGACCTCAAACCCAGGTGGCTGGACCATGTAGATTTCCTCCTCCAAGGTGCCGTGGAGGAACGCATTGTTCACATCCATCTGGTGCAGTTCCCAGTCATGATGGGCGACCACACCAAGCAGCACACGAGCTGTGGTCATGCGGCCAACAGGGGCAAAGGTGTCAGTGAATTCCACCCCCTCAACCTGAGAGAACCCCTTGGCAGTCAAGCGGGCCTTATAGCGGTCCAGTGAGCCGTCAGGCTTCACCTTCTTGCGGAAGACCCACTTGGCCTGCACGACCTTCCGTCCCTCAGGACGGTCGACCAGCTCAAAAACTCCGTGCTCCCGGATGGCCCTGAGCTCGTCCTCACAGGCGGCCCGCCACTGCTCAGCATCATCTCCTGAGAGAGCCTCCTTTAACGTGCCTGGATCGGGGACCGTCAAAGGAGAGCTCCGGGTGGCCAGGACACACGCCTCGCGGGTCGGACGGACCACAACCAGGTCAGCGGCAGCTGCCTGTGCAGCCTCGTGCTCGTCAGCGATCAGCTGGTGCCCAATGGGACAGGCTGGGTGCACCTCCGTGTAGGTGCCTTGGACACTCAGGCCGAGAGCCTTCGTGCCAGGGTCACCACTGTGCACACTGCGCGTGCGTCGTCTGGGTGGTGCAACCGCAGTCGGAGGTGCACGTGAGGCCAGTGGGCGGAGACGTCCACCTGGCCCACGGGAGTAGCCAGAGTCTGAGCTGACCGATGGCTCAGGCACATGGAGGGCAGGTGCTGTGTCTGGAGACGCTACAGGCGTGGGCGAGTCAGTCGTGACAGGCGCGGGCGAAGCAGGCGCTGCAGGCGCGGGCGAGACAGTCACGGCAGGCGCGGGCGAGGCGGTCGCGGCGGGCGTGGGTGAGGCAGGCGCTGCAGGCGCAGGCGAGACAGTCGCGGCAGGCGCGGGCGAGGCGGTCGCGGCGGGCGTGGGTGAGGCAGGCGCTGCAGGCGCAGGCGAGGCAGGTGCAGCTCCCTCACGCGACGCAGGCACCGCGGGGGCAGGCGAGGTAGGAGACGAGGCAGTCGCGGCAGGTGCGGGCGAGACAGTCGTGACAGGCGCGGGCGATGCAGTCGCGGCAGGCGCAAGTGAGGCAGGTGTAGAGACCACAGGCCCGACAACAATGATAGGCGGGTCAATGGTGGCCAGCGACGGTCCCACCCCGGTGGCACCCCGGACGGACTCACCCTGTGAGGCAGACTCCCCCAGCGGACGGGAGGCCTCACAGGTGGGAACGTGAGACGCTGCCTGGGTCAGTATGGCAGACAGGTCGTGGTATGACAGTGCCTCAAAGAACAGCGCGTCGTGCGACTCAACAAGGCGGTGTCGACCTGCATCCCAGAAACGCCACGCTTTGGAGCGCGAGGAGACACCGAGGAAGGCACACATCCGGCCGCGCGGAGAGACCTTGGACCCCTGCTGGTCCTCGGTGTACCAGACGCAAGCCAAGGAACCCCAGACGCGAGCAAGCCTGAGGTCCGCACGGTGACCGAACCACAGCTCATACGGCGTGACGTGGTCCGGCAAGGGACCATGCAGGAGGCGGTTCCAGACCCACGTCATGTGGGCGAAGCCCTCGAAGGCGAAGGACTCCGGGAGACTGTAATTAGCGCGCATAGCGCGAACCGCGTCCTCCATGGTGCGGTTCCAGCGCTCAGACACACCGTTCTGCTGTGGCGTAGCAGGCGCCGAGAGCTTGTGACAGATACCAAGCTCGGCGAAGTAAGTGGTCAGCTCACCGAGATACTCACCGCCGCGGTCAGAGCGGAAGGTGTGGAGGGAGTGACGAGATTGACGCTCAGCCATCACGAGCCAAAAGCGCACGGCAAGAGCGGCATCGCTCTTGTGGCGGAGGCAGTAGACCCACCGCATGCGGGTGAATTCATCCGTGAGGGTAAGGACATACCGACCACGGTCAGCGACAGACTCGACGGGGAGAGGTCCGAGGAGGTCCGAGTGGACAAGCTCCAGGGGACGCTGCGCGTGAGTAACGGAGGCAGAGTAGGTGCAGCGATGCATCTTGCCCTGAGCGCAGAATAGACAGTCGGTCTTGGGCGGCTTCTCGAAGGAAGCCGCGTCAAGACCGAGGGCGGGCTGTGTACGGATGAGCTTGGACACAGTGTTCGTGCTCACATGACACAGGCGCCGGTGTAACAGGCGCTGGTGGTCAGAAGACAACACCCCCGTGACAAAGACGCGAGCAGACGAGCAAGGGGAAGAGTCAGGGGCAGAGCAGCGCGCGATGCAATACAGGTCATCCACAACAGTGGCCCGCAACACAACCGTGGAAGTGTCAAGTGCTGTGATCGTGGCATCATCAGAGGAGTGGTGAACAGAGAGACCCATCCTCGTGCAGGCACGGACAGAGAGCAGGCTGAGCTCGAGATCAGGCACGAAAAGCACGTCAGAAAGGTACACGGGACCAGACGGACCATCAAACCGTACGACCCCTGTCCCCTGAACAGGTAGNCGCACTGACCGAACAGACCCAACAGGACCAAGCACGACAAAGGCGGTACGGTCGCAGGTCATGTGGTGAGTGGCCCCTGAGTCAATGATCCAGTGGCCACTCGCCTCACGACCTGTGGTGGTCACGGTGCAACAAGCAACGGAGCACGCTGCCTCCGCTGGACGCTCAGCAGGTGTGGCAGGACAGCGGGACAATGCACAACGATGCGACTCCTCCAACCACTCTGTGCTGTCAGACTCATCCTCACCAGGCGACGCAGCCCCCCCACAAGCATGACCACGTGCAACAAACACAGATGGACAGTCAGTCTGTGGACCACTCGGCTGTAAGAGCACACTCGCACCTCCCTGTGAGCGAAGTGCCAGCAGTCGACGTAGCTCTGCGATGGTCTGGTCCCTCGGGTCCGGCGTGGTGCTCCCCCCGGATGGCGGCGGGCCTGCCGCCGGTGCTGTACTCGAGGTCGCCGTGGCACGGGCTGCTGTTCCAGTGCGGATCCGCTCCTCGTGGGCTGCCTGAAGACCGCGGGTGATCCTCGCCCAGTCCAGCTCCTGCTGACACTCAGTGTAGCGATGAGGTCCGCCGCAGTTGTGGCAGCGGACAGCCCGTCCGGTGCCACCAGAAGGCTGCTGCGGTCCCTTCTTCTTTTTCCCCTTCTTCCCCTTCACGACTGCTGCAGTGGCTGTCGGAGCGATAGGGGAGGAGGCGGGAGGGCAAGAGGTGGAGCTGGCGGGGGTGAGGGCGGACGACGGTGTGGAAGGCGTAGAGGACGTCGCTCCCACTGCTGCTGCGGCCATGGCGCCCTGCCGATGCGCGCGGGCTGCCTCGTCAGCCGTCGCAACCTGGACAAAGTACCGCTGCACCCAGGGCAGCAGCTGCAGGGTGTCGGACATGGACGCGAGGACATCCTGGTCGAGGCGGGAGAAGGTTTCAGTGAGCTCAAGGCGCACTCCCAGCATGATGGTGTCCAGCGCCCAGAGCTGAGAGTCGCCTCCGGTACCCAGGCGAGTGTACAGGCGCATGGCCCGACGCCAATAATTAGCTGCTGACTCCGAGGGTCCCTGATGAAGAGAGTGGAACTCGCGAAGGCGTGCGGACCGGGTCGCGTGAGTCTCTGCTGCAAATAGGGTCAGCGCCAGCTCCCAGCCGCGGCGCGGATCTGCGCCTGCTCTCGTCCCAGGCGCGCCCAGGAAAGGGCGGAAGTCGACCACTGTCTCCTATGGAACCGCGTACAGCATTCCACGCATGGCACACGCTGCCGTAAGGGACTGGAGCGGATCAGCCGTCTGGTACTGGCTGTGGTAGTAGGGCCAGACCCCCTCCGAGTCCGCCCATACCTGAAACAGCACCTCCCAACAGTCAAACCCCGCTTTGCTGTCGTAGCGAGGCGGCGAAGTCTCGAAGTCCTTGGGTCGTCGCTCCGTGGGGAGCTGGACCTCAGGTGGTGCTGGGAGCGGACGTGGGAAGGGCATGAGAGGCATCAACGCTGCTCCCCCAGCGGCACCCGAGGCCTGATGCGGGTCGGTCTGCTGCTGCTGCTGTTGCTGCTGGCGCTCCGGCTGCTGCTGCTGCTGATGCTGCTGCTGCTGTCCCCCCGGACTGGGCGCCGGCGTCTCAATGCGCAGGCTACTCATCTGCTCCATCAGCCGGCGAAGCGCATCCTCCCCAGTGGGAGGGAGAGCCTGATCCCACTCCTCGACAATGGACTCTCGTCTCTGCGCAGGGGCGGCAGCGAGACTAGCAGACTCCTGGGCCGATGGGGTTGCCTCTCTCTCATTCCCGGGCTGATGTCCCGGTGTCCCAGACAGAGAGACCAAGGCATCGCGGATTTGCCGCAGAATCGCTGACTGCTCATCCTTGCGCTGGCGAAGCGGTGACTGCTCCACTAGTAGGAAGTCAATCGCCTTTGAGCGTGGGCTGCGAACCCCGCTCGTGACGGTGTCTTCCGGCTCCTTGCCCTTGGAGCTGCTTGACTCCATACTGAAGCGGTGCAAAAGTTGTCCGAACACAGAAACGACAGCGTTTCTCGAGGAATTGAAACGCTGGCAAAAATTGACTTTTCGTAAAAAATTTCACCAAGTCTGTGATGACGTCAGCATACTCACTGCTGACGTCAGCAGGGGTCTGCTGACGTCAGCAGCGGGCTGCGGCCGTTGTCGCTGCCACTGCCGGTGCTGTTGCTGCCGCAGTGGCCGCCGCTGCGGCTGCTGCTGCTGTGCTGCAGCAGCTCGCTGCCGATGCCACGCTGCTGCTGCTGTGCCGCTGTTGCTGCACTGCAGCTGCTGCTGCGCTGCGCTGCTGCTGCTCTGCTGCTGCGCTGTGCTGCTGCGTTGTGCTGCTGCGCACCCGCACACTGCTGCTGCGCACCCGCTGCTGCTGTTGCGCTGCGCTGCTGCTGCGCTGTGCTGTTGCTGCTGCGCTGCCGCTGCTGCTGCTACGCTACGGCTGCTGCTGCGCTGCGCTGCTGCTCTGCTGCTGCGCTGCGCTGTGCTGTAGCGTTGCGCTGCTACTCTGTTGCTGCAGCAGCCGCGGCTGCTGCTGTTGCTGCCGCAGCCGCAGCTGCTGCTGGCTATTGCGGCTGCCGCCAAGGCCGCAGCTGCTACTGCTGCGGTAGCTGTCACTGCCGCGGCTGCTGCTGCTGCAGCTGCTCCCTTCTGCCGCCGCTGCTGCTGCTTCCGCGGCTGGTGTCACGGCCACGTCTGTTGCGTCTGCTGCGGCCGTGGGTGGAGAGGCCACGATCGCTCTTGCCGCGGCTGTGTTGACTGATGCGGCTGTCGTGGCCGCGTCTACTGCTGCATGGTGGTGCCCCCCCCTCATAGGACCCGTTGCTGCTGCGGTGGGCTGTGCTGCTGCTGCCACTCAGGGCTACTGCTGCTGTCGTTCACTGCTGCTGCAAACGCAGCGTCTCTGCTGCGCAGCTGTGCGAGCTTTGGCTCGCCGCTCTGATACCATGACAAGCTTCACCACAGCTTCCTAGCAATGCTGCTGTTGACGTGGCGGCACAGACCGGTCAGCTTAACGCACTAGCATGCAAGCGGGTGCGAGAACAGCAAGGGTCAGGCTAGGAGAGACAAGACAAGTCTCAGAAGCTGGATTTCAGTGAATGTGCAGAGAGAGATGACAAATGACAGGTCCACAGCATAAATAGCCGCCGCGGCTCACAGCGGGTGGCGCACGCGGCGGCATCTGTCGGTCCTGAACCGGCCCAAAACCACTGTTTTGGCCATAACTCTGCGCACAGGCGTCCAAACGGAGCGTCGTCTGATCCTACGGATGCAAGACGAAAAGACGGACACAACGACTGGTCACACGCCTATGTCCGGCAGCAGCTGGAGAGTGTAAGAAAACAAACATGCAAATCAGCCCTGGCAGGGCCGTCCACCGAGAAAATCCTGAAGGTCTCCAAACGCAGTCCGTAGGTCGTGGCAACCCTCTGGTACACCAGGTAGGCTACCAGGCTGCCTCCAGCGGGTGGAGCACCACCTCAGGGGACTCCATCTCCAGCTGGGTCCGCCTCAGGGATCTGCACGAGCATGGACACGGCCGAGTGGTCACAACCAACTGTACAAATGTGTATGACTGACAGCATCACAACAATACCACGTTCGACTGCGGGCATCAGTGTCATGNGTCCGGCAGCAGCCGGAGAGTGTAAGAAAACAAACATGCAAATCAGCCTGGCAGGGCTGTCCACCGAGAAAATCCTGAAGGTCTCCAAACGCAGTCCGTAGGTCGTGGCAACCCTCTGGTACACCAGGTAGGCTACCAGGCTGCCTCCAGCGGGTGGAGCACCACCTCAGGGGACTCCATCTCCAGCTGGGTCCGCCTCAGGGATCTGCACGAGCATGGACACGGCCGAGTGGTCACAACCAACTGTACAAATGTGTATGACTGACAGCATCACAACAATACCACGTTCGACTGCGGGCATCAGTGTCATGCGCCTTGTCACTGTCTGTGAAGCCGTCCACCATGACTGAGGGCTACGCACGGAAGTACAGCCCAATGCGAGGGGTGGAGAGGACGTAGCACACTACCCGCAATGTTGCCTCAAGATGACGCTCACGGGGGCACTGGGAGAACTGGGACAGAAAATTCAGAGCAAATGCCACATCAGCGCGGGTGGTCATGGCGAGGTACATCAAGGAGCCAAGGACACGGAGGCAATCGGTCACATCAACCGTCTCCCCCAGTGTGGACACCTCCCGAGACTTGAGAAAGGACTGACCAGTGGGTGTCATGGGAGTGGACGCCGTGGAGACTGATGTGAGGAGCGCGGCAAATCGCTCCCCCAGGCTATGTACATACGCAGCCTGATGGACGTGCAAAGTGCGACGCCCACGGTCACGTTCCAGCTTCATGCCAAGAAAGACACGACTTGGACCAAGATCTTTCATCTTGTATGTCGCCTGGAGTAGGGCCTTGGCCATTGCGATAGATGCGGCGTCAGGAGAAGTAATGAGGAGGTCATCCACGTAGATAAGAATGGCGACAAGTGGCTTGGTGGGGGCACTGAGGAACAACGCGGGGTCCACAACGCTCCTTTTGTGACCCCCTTTTCAAGGGTTGATGTGATCTCTTGGTTCCAACAACGTGGGGACTGTTTCAGGCCATAGAGGGCCTTGCGCAAGCGCCATACCCGGTTTGTTCCATCAGAGAAGCCGGATGGCTGCGCCATGTAGATCTCCTCGTCCAACCTACCGTGGAGGAAGGCATTGTTGACATCCATCTGTTCAAGCTCCCAGTCATGCTGGGCAACCAGACTCAGGAGAGCCCTGGCTGTGGTGTAGCGACCAACCGGGGCGAAGGTCTCGTCAAAGTCTACACCGAGAATCTGAGAAAATCCCTTCGCAGTGAGACGAGCCTTATGCCGTTCAACTGTGGTGTCAGGACTCAGCTTGCGTCGGTATACCCATTTGGCAGCAACTGCCTTTTGATCCGGTGGGAGGTCGACAAGCTCGTACACACCATGCGCAGACAATGCATCAAGCTCGGCCTTCATGGCCTGCTCCCACAACGAGGAATCTGAGGCTGTGCATGCTGCATGCACAATCAGGGACTCGGGGGACAGCGGGGAGAGCCAAGCGGCAGCAAAGCATGATGCAACATACCCAGCTACAGATGAGGAGAGGGCTGAGTGGAATTCTTCCTCGATAAGCGAATGGCCAAGTGCAGTGCTGGGGTACATGACGGACGCTGTAGTGGACAAAGCAGAGGTAGCAAGGCCGAGGACACGGAGACCATGGTCACCAGAGACCACGGATTGAGACTGAGAGTGGAGTGCCCAAAGGCGCCCACCACGAGTGTAGGGTGATACCGGTGGGTTGGATAGCACATGCACGGAGGAGGAAGGAGCAGCAGGGTGCTACTGTACCGACGGAGGTGGTGAGGCCACAGAGTCAGACGCTTGGGAGAGAAATGGTGGCGGGGACATGGCACCAGTTACAGGAACAGAAGAGGAGACAGAGGGTGCGGGGGGACAGAGGGCTCAAGAGAGACAGCACCAGGAGAGGCGAGAGACTGGCAGGGAGGAGGCGAGGTCAGAGGAGCATAGGACAGAGATGGAGAACTTTGTTCTGTCGACGAGGCAACAGAGGGTGGCGAGGGATGCACAGAGGGGAGAACAGAAGGCCCAGAGGGCAGAGGCCCAGGAGGCAGAAGACCACCCCCACCCAGAGAGGGCGGAGAGAGGGACCCACCAAAGCGGGGAGAATCACGCTCAAACAGGTGTTCAAAGAAGAGGGTGTCACAAGATTCAATGACACGGGACCGGAAGGGGTCCCAGACGTGCCACGCTTTGGAGAAGGGAGAAATGCCCAGAAAGAGGCAGAGCCGACCACGAGGAGATAGCTTACCGTCACGTTGGTCCAAGGGGACCCACACAGAGGCAAAACACCCCCAAACACGGGCGAGGCGGAGGTCAGCACGTTGGCCAGTCCAGCGTTCGAAGGGGGTGAGAGAGTGAAGAAGGGGGCCATGAGGGACACGGTTCCAGACCCAAGTCATGTAGGACATGGCCTTAAAGGCAAAGAGAGGGGATTGCCCGGAGGCAGACAGTAGAGAAAGAACACCATCAGCGAGGGTGCGGTTCCAACGCTTAGAGGCACCATTTTGCTGGGGGTGTAGGGGACAGAGGATTCAACCCGGACACCACGCGATTGAAGGAAACGAGAAGTGGGACCAAAGAACTCACCACCGCGGTCGCTGCGAAACGCACGCAATGGCCGAAGACAGGCACGCTCAGCCTGCGAGAGCCAGGACTCAAGGACATCAGTGACATCACTTTTGTAGCGAAGGGCAAAGATCCAACGGTAACGAGAGAAGTTGTCGTTCAAGCACAGGACGTAACAGTCGAGCCCACCAAGGAAGTCATGGGGCAACGGACCCATGACGTCAGTCTGCACCATGTCCAGAGGGTGAGCGGTAGTGGACTCAGAGGCGAAGAAAGGGGATCGGTGCATTTTCCCACTGGCACAGTCAAGACAGGTGGTCGTACAGGGTGGAGCGAATGTGGCAAAGTCAAGGCCAAGGGCAGGCCGAAGGCGAAGAAGGCGCTAGATGGTTGCAGTGTGAATGTGGCGGTAACGGCGATGCAGGAGGTCGGCATGTTCAGGAGACAGGGACAGAGCGACGTGAACAAGAGCAGAGGTAACGGAAGACGAGGGCAACGTGAGTAGAACATGGAACAGGCGATCACACCGCATGCCACGAAGAACAACACGACCAGACACGCACAGAGAGATAGATGCAAGGCCACGGTTGGAGGAGAAGTCCATGCCCTGGTCGTCAAGAGTGGTCACAGAGAGAAGGCTGACCTTGATATCAGGCACGTACAACACGTCAGGAAGGTAGACAGTGCCACCTGGACCGACAAAGCAAACAACACCAACACCTTGAACAGAGAGCAGCTGGCCGGAGCCTGTGCGTACGGAGCGAACAGACTGAACGGGACCAAGGGACATGAAGGAGGAGTGACACGAAGTCATGTGATGTGTGGCCCCGGAGTCAATGATCCAGAGGCAAGGCGAGGCACAAGTAGAGGGGAGAACAAGACAGACAGCGACAGTGCCGCGGGCAGATGGAGAGGACGTACAACCAAGACGAGTGGGGAACGTGTGCGACTGCCAATCTTCAATCCAGGCACAATCATCAGGCAAGTCCCCCTGAACACGACCAGAGGAGGCAACACGAAGGGTGACCTCAGACTCACAGACAGACACACGTGACTGGCCACTCACACTCTCACCTCCCTGAGAGCGAAGGTGAAGGAGCTCTGCCAGTCGACGCTCAAGGGTACGATCTTCGTCTTGGCGATCAGAGGAGCGCTCCGAGGAACGGTCGGAGGAGCGGTCAGAGAAGTTCCCGTCGTCACGAGCCCAGTGTGGGACGTGGTAGTGAGAGGATGGGGGACCATAGTGTGGAGGGCCGGATGGAGGAGGAATCCACCCCCAGGGGCTGGGAGTTGGAGGTGTCAATTGAAGGGGGGCGAGCGTGGTGGAAAGTGCTGAGGCAGAGGACGACGATGAGGACGATGCGACTGTCATAGTAGCAACGGCAGAGGAGGCGGTGACACCGGTGCGGGCCCTGTGGGCGCGCATGGAGGAGGCCAGGCGGGCATCGTCACGAGGAGCAAGACATCTAGGTGCAGAGTGGGCATAGGCGCCACAGTTCCAACAGGCGACCTTAGTAGTAGTGGGTGCCGAGTCTTGCCGCCGCGGCTACCCCCACGGCCTTTGCCCCCACGGCCCCCACCACGGCCGGACCCACCACCCCCACCCCGAGAGGCACCCTGAGTGGAGTGTGCTCTTGCCTACAAAGAAGAGGAGGAAGAGGAAGCTGCAGCAAAGGAGGAAGAGGAGGAGGTGGTGACAACAGCCAATGTAGCGCCATGCATGCGCTTGTTCTGCAAGGCATTCCACCAGTCGGTGAGGCGCGAGGGAGTGAAGTCAAAGAGAGGGCCGATTCCGAATGGGGAATCAGCAGGAACAAGTTCAGAGGCAAGACGTTCAAGTTCCTCCAGAGAGACGTGCAGTACAGGTCAGACAACTGTGGAATAAGGCCAGCAACAATGGACAAGCAGGCTGAGAGAGGACCGGGGACGGCCTTGCCAAGGTGTTGGAGCAACAACAGACTGCGCGTCCAATACTCATCTGCGGTCTCATCAGTACGCATCTGCAATGTATTGAACTGAACAGTGAGTGCACTCTAGGCGGCGTGCCCAGTCGCTGTTTTGCGGCGGCGGATAAGAGCGTAAGCGCCAACGGGATGAGCAGGGGTTGCGCGGGAAGGGTCTGCGTTGTATGTACCAATGTCGTCGAGGAGATTCTCAGGGCCAACATTGATGAGTGCCTGCACAGCGCGAGCAGCCTCTGTAGGCTGTGGCACAAATGGTGGCTTGGCAGGAGAGTGGTACTCCCAAAGGAGCTCACCCTGGGCCCACGCGTTAAAGCGGGTCTTCCAGGATGTGAACGTGACCTCAGGCGTGAACCGTGGTGGTGGTGCTTCAAAGTCTTTCTGGCGAGCTGGGAGCATAGCATGGGCAAAGGCTGCTGCTGAGAGAGAGGGAGAAGAGGAGTTTACAAATGCACCATGAGGAGAAGCGGACGAGTATGTTGAGCCAGACTTTGTGGTAGGAAGGATTGCAGCAAGGGCTTGGATAGAACACATTCGCTCAATGACTAAGGTGGCCATTGTGGCCGCTAGCTCGTGCTGTGCTTCCCGCCCCTGATGAAGCTCGTCCTCAGCTTTGTGACGCTCTGCTTGCGCCTCACTAAGAGCGGCCTGGAGGGCCTCTATAGGCTCCTCCGGTCTAGGCATGATGAGAGAAGGGAAATGTGAGTGCAGGTGGAGTGAGAGGATAGTACGAAGGGGTGCAAGAGAGTGCAAAGTGTCCCTGTGGGATGCAGTGCTCACCGAGTTGGTGACGTGGGAGAAGAGTGAAGAGTGGTGGGACAACAGCTGCGGCTGAGGAGAATAGGTTTGCCATCCAACCTGCGACCGCCACCGTGAGACACAGGAGCCCCATAGCGATGGCTCCAGCAACTGCTGCGGAGGCTGATGCCACCAGAACGTCGGTGGTGATGTGTAGTGTGGTGTCGTGAGGAGCACCAGTGGGCGTCAGCACTGCTGCGATGGTGGATGCTCGAATGGAGCCAACGGCGCTAGAGATAGTGTCTGCCGCTGTGGAGGCTGCCGTGGCAACAGATGTAGCTGTTGCTGTGATCTGGGTAGCAATGTTTGCAGCGGTAGCCAAGTAGGGTGAGAGAGGCAGCTGGCTGTGCGTATGCCTCAGCTGCTCGGCCAACGGCTGTCTACGTGGGAGCGCGGCAGGCCCTAGCAGTGGCTGCGAATGTGGCCGCGGCACCAGCAGCTGCGTCAAGGATAGCTCCTACAAGACCAATAGAGTCGGTGTGCACTGGAAGAACGGGAATGACGTCGGGCACCTCGGGTGTAGCGTTCGCGCTAAGCTGTTGCGTCAACGTCTTCTTGCCAGTACGTGTGATCCAGCATGCACACCCACATAGGGGTGTCTTCTTCGTCAGCCAGTGTGGAGGCTGAGTAGGCTGCTGTCGCAGCCGAGAGAGGCGCACCGGCTGCGGCACGGCTTCTGCAGATTAGGGATGCGACCTGCGCACCCACTTTGAAGAAGGAAGCTGCTGGCAGAGAGTAGCCAACAACAGTGGAGAGCGCAACAGAGAGTGCAGGACAGGCGAGGGCAGCCGAGGGCAACCGGGGGCAGCAGAGAGCTCTGCAGCGTGCAAGAGAGCAGCCGCAAGAGCGTGGGAAGCGGCAGTGAGGTGGAGACCCACCAGTACAGGAGGCGCCGCACAAAACGGCGCCAGCGGGTGTGGACGACAGCGGCTTAGGACTGCTGCGGGGGGGGTTGAGAACGAGCGAAGCAACACGCCTAGGTGTTGTTGTGTGGTGCCGAAGAGCCGGACAGCTGTGCAGATGCGCTGCTGAGGTGCCGAAGAGTCGTGCACGGGCCAAGAGAGCCGCGTGTGTGTGCCGCACCGAGGCTAACGGGCCAGGATCGACGAGCTATGAGAGCGGAACCTCATCGTTCTAATACCAGTAGTTGCTAGGAAATCGCTTGGTTAACCTATGTATGGTGGGGTAAGTGAGCGCAACGACGAGTGTAGCGTAAGACACGCCATGGATGCGGTAACTTGTATTAGAAAGGTGCACCCAACCAAGACAAAACAAGTGTAACGGGCGAGCGAGGTTAGAACCGGTGAGCACACACCCACCACGAGCATCAAGCTCGGGTGAGCGAATGCCGCCACCCAGGGGTCGAGCCCGACCACTCGGAATAACTGAGGGTGGCTGCTCACCAATGCACGACCAAGACCGGCATGGTGGCCCCCTAAGGATCAGCACCCGGGAAATATGCAGCTCCCCCAGCACATGCAAGGCAAGAGAACATGATGCAGGGCACGGCAGTGTGAATGTACGAGCCCTAGCATCAACCGCATCACAGAATCATAGAGAATCATAGAGAGTCATGCAATGGCCAAGCGTGTGCCACAAGGCACTCCATGGTCAGACAACAGCAGCGGCTTGAGGGCATCAATGGCTCCAGTCAGAGCGAGCACGCCTGACGTTTCCTCAGGTAGGGCCATTGTCACTTCATCTGTACAAGTGTGTGCACAGTGTGGGAGGCAAGAGGGCATAGACTTGTGAGTGGCCAGCGAACTTCAACAAGTGCTTGTCCATCCCATTACCTGTCCATCCTATTACTTGTCCATCCCATCACTTGTCCATCCCATCACTTGTCGATCCCATCACTTGTCCATCCCATCATTTGTCCATCCTATTACTTGTCCAACCCATGACTTGTCCATCACATTACTTGTCCATCCCATCACTTGTCCATCCCATTACTTGTCCATCCCATCACGTGTCCATCCCATTACTTGTCCATCCCATTACTTGTCCATCCTATTACTTGTCCAACCCATTACTTGTCCATCCCATTACTTGTCCATCCCGTTACATGTCCATCCTATTACTTGTCCAACCCATTACTCATCCATCCTATGCATATGGCGAAGTATTGGGATGCCATTGTGTGAGGGACAATGCCATTCATGAGTTAGTAGACGTCAAGATTTCACATCTACTAGCATGCAACCACAGTTTCCTTTCTGCAATGATTGGTTCCAATGCAGACGCATACCTAGCTAACAGATGTACATCAACGGATTGTGAGTGTTCTGTGTGAATGCTGGGAACTATTGTGACATATTGCAAAGCATCGACTGCTTGAATAGGTTTTAACAGCGCAGCACCCTATGTATTTTGTTTGCCATGCAAGTCATTTATCTACAACCAGGTAAGGGTGGATGTGCAGAAATTGACTCCGAAAACATTTGTTTGGAGATGTCAGTTGAGAACGTGTTCACCCTACGTCATACACAATTTCGTCTGCTACCTGACTATTGGTGCATTGGAGCTCCAGACAAAGAGGGAGCTTGAGTTGGAGCCCACGATCCCCCACCCGCCACATTGCCCTCCCACAGAAGGTATGTGAGAAACTGCTAGGAAGCTTCCTAGCCTTGCTGCTGCTGACGTGGCGACACTGTCCAGTCAGCTGATGCACTAGCAAGCAGGCAGGTGCAAGAAACAGCAAGGATCAGGCTAGGGAGACGCGCAAAGTCTCATAAGCTTCAATAGCTTAGTAAATGCAGAGAGAGTTGACAAATGACAGGTCCAGGGCATAAGTACCTGCCGCGGCGCACAGCGGGTGTCGCACGCGGCAGTCCAAGAACTGTCCTAAAACCGGCCCAAAACCACTGTTTTGGCCATAACTCTACGCACACATGTCAGAATCCTGCGCCGTCTGAACCTAGACGTGCAGAATCAAAAGACGCACGCAACGACTGGTCACATGCATGCATCCATCGACTGACAGCGAGTATATAATGCAAAAACATGCAAATGGGTCTCATGCCCAGTCCGCCGAAAGGCGCCTGCAAGACGTAGAAGGCACAGCAAGGAGTCCCGGTGACATCTGGGGCTCTGGAACAGTAGTCGGTCAGCTCCAGACGGGTAGGCCGCCGCCTGTCGTCGCGCCGGTGTCACCAGGGCCGCCTGCCTCAGGGATCTGCACGAGTATGGACACGGCCGAGTGGTCACAGTAAACTGTACAGAAACGGCACAAATCACAACA